>JAGWCC010000438.1:0-307500 GCA_022651775.1 Drusus annulatus | reverse complement strand
ACATGTTGCTGGAGGGATGATTGCATTCTTTCAGGGTACTTCTCCACCACCGCATAGGGAAACCTATGGCGCAGACAACACCAATACAAGAATACTATTGACAATGTCACGGCTGTTTGAACGGAGCACCCTTGATGGGCCTCTGGAAACCATCATATATTATATTCCCCATAAATTTTATTTATTGTATTGTCACAGGAAAGTGATTCTGCGGTAACTCGTTTTCTATGAGCATATTTTCATAGGATATTTGTTTCTGTGTCAATCTGTCTGGGTCCAGTAGAGCTAAAATTTTATTACCAATAATTATTATATATTCAGAATATATCCAATTCATTTTCTAAAATACGTAAGTTTTTGGACCTTTAATATAATTTTTTTGGTTCTTACAACAGAATCCCTTTTCCGTGAAATTACTTACATATTTTTTTGTTTTTATTTTATGTTATATTGTTTGTATCTTCTCCATTTATTATACATGTAAAGAATTGCATTGCACTACTACAGCTTCCATCCGATGATGCTATGGTTCCCACGGTCAAGTAGTGCCCACACGCCCAGCATAGTTTGTGATTATATTTCAGGAAAGGGAACAGAAATAAAAATAAACTGGTATATTTAAAATATTCTTTAAATATAATCTTCTAAGACAATTCTATATGCACTACATTAAGACACTTACATAAGTACCATGTATTACGAATCTAGCTGCTGTTAATAAATAATTAAACAGTAAGTGGTAACTTCATAGTTATTTATGACCAAGATACATTCATATCATAACAATTTTATGAATTTAATTAATTTAACACGTTTTTTAAAACCCGAAGGAATAATAATTGACTGATGATATGAAACATTAAAAAACATAGATCGTGTGAAGTGGAATATAATATATGATTCACGTAAAAGAAGCGTATTAAAAAAAATCTTTATTTCTTAATGAACGGTAATTTAAAAAAATCTGTTTTAGCCAAATTATTTTTTAGGAATACATCAAGGTAATAAATAATAAAATCGAAGCATTATAATTAATGAACACGATTCTCCATCTGAAAGCAAATCTAAATAAATATTAATAATAATCATCTGTGAAAGCTACTAGTATTTTGCAATAACACCAAAGCTAAGGTTTATCAAATAATCATACAAAGCCTTGACAGAGTAATTATGTATGTTAATTATATCTTTTTACCTTTTCTGAGTTTATTTTGATGTTTTTAAAATGAAACTGTGAATAACTAAATTATATATTCACATAAATAAAGTTATGAGAAAAAATTATAATCGGCCAAGAAAATATACAATTAATCTTTTCATTCAATTTTAGACCAAAGCTAAGATAAATATTTAAACACAACCTAAAAATTAACAAGATCTCATGTATACGGGACTTGTGTATGGGTTTTGTAACATTTTATTTGAGAATCAAACAAATCTCAAATATTATTATTACAATGAATACATGATCAAGTTGTTTTTAGGATTTAGTAGGGTTGGTCTAATTTCAACCGAGTCTAAACTGAAAGCTGCACTTTTTATACAAGTGAATGAACAACTAATTTCCTTATTTTTAATACAAATTCTGCCAAAGTGAAATTAGAAAAGCTATAAATGTTAAAAATAGTACACTAAAAAAACATGATTCAGCAATTATTAGGGGTAAGATTTATGGCACAAACTGAAAATAGAATTTTCTTTGCTAATCATCGCCAAGAGCTTGATTATAACGAAAGTTCTGGTTTTTAAATAAATAACTAAATTTCAAGGACCATTTTTAATATTCGTAAATATGTAGCTTGAAGTTAAATACATGATAATTTTCCAATGAAATATCCCTAAACCTGTGATTTAAGATGGAATTGTCAATGGGAGTTGTACTTAGCTTACAAATTAAAGGAAAAATTAATAATCTGTTAAAAGCAAGCCCACACTAGTGAAATACTTAATATTAAATACAATATTATAAATTATCAGGTGCAGATTCAATTCATAAGTTTGGAAAGTAGAATATAAATATTTCATTATGTTAAAACAAACAAAATCCTTTCAGAAAGGAGTAAAGTTAATTTGACTTTTGAGTAAGTATTAAAAAAGTAAGTAAAGTGAGATATTTCACACTATATACTAAGAGCAAATGATTATTTTGCAGTAAATCTTAAAGATAGAAAATACATCGATTAATTAATTCCATGAGAAAATAGAGTGCGCAAATATATTATAAGGGATTTATCGATAGAACACGATTTTGTACCGAGTTTTTTTGTACATAAAATATAAAAGTTTAAATACGAAAAAAAAACATAATTAGGAAAACACTTTTAAAAATAATCTGTTTAAAAATAAAACTTAATTTAATGCGTACAGCACTTCTAAATAAATCTAAACATCTTTTGTACAAATTGTATTTCAACATTTTAGAGTAATTTAATTCAGCACACAATTTTAAAAAAAAAAGAGACCAAACTTCTAAAAACATATTTATAGAAAAATACTTTTTTAGATTAATTCCATTTTATTTAGTAAGGTATAACAAGATTTTATGTGTTGGCACAGAGTAAATTTTTCATATTGAACGACCAGATTTGTGAAAAACTTCCCAATAGAGAAGGGCATAATTTTAAGAGAGATGATCCTTGATAAGAATTTGTTGGAAAGAACATGAAATTTATGGAAAACGGATCTTATTTATGTTTCCAAAGGCACTTATCTCTTTTATTATCATTCATTATATTAGGTACTTTAGTAAACTTACGAAAAATAATCATACTTTATGACTAGGTCAGAAAAATAAGATAAAATATACAATTCAAAAAGTTTATCAATTTTAGTCAATCAATACAAAGTGTAAAATTTAGTTATCAAAAAATCAGTACACATTTTTTGGAAAAAATCATAATTCCTTTTCATGAAAAATTATTAATTATAAAAATTAATCCTCCGCGCTCTTCCACAGAGAAATCACAAAATATAAAACTAATTATTACTTAAAAATATTTGTGAACGTTCTGTACATTTATAATATACACACTTTGATTTGGAAACTTCAAAGTTTCATATTCCAGACTTCAGAACACTGCGTAGATTTACCAGAAACAAAATAAAAATAAATTGAAAAAGATTAAAGACTTAATAACACTAGTAGTTAAAATAAGGAAAAAAAACTCAATATGACAAACTCATGGAAAAGGAAAAATGTTAACTAAAACCAATAAAGAAATTTAAGGAAACTTATGGAAATTGTGCTATGAGAAGATACTCTCAAAGAATTTACTAATTTGGACGGAACTTAACGAATATACTAATCTGGTTCACCTTGTTCTGAATACTTCAAATATTTAAAACTCTTCAATTTACCACGGAGAGTTCGAAACCTCATTCCATCACTTATTATTGTATATGACGACATAAAAATATTTAAAACTCGCAACTATTACATTTCAGAGTTTTAAACCTTGTACCGCCACTATCTATCGGGTCCATTTCCATAGAAGGAGTACTCATCAACAGGATCTCCGTGTATCCGGAACCTGTAGAGGCAGGAGTACACCGGGTTTCCGTGGTTGCTCTCCACTCGGATTTCCACCAGCTCGTGGCCGGGGACGGAGCCAGGTTTGGCTTCCGCAATATTAGCGGGAAAGTATTGCAGAGGGGTTGAGTCGTTGAGATACTCAAAGCTTCCGAATTGGACAGGTTCGTGATCTGACAGATCTTGGAGGCCCTGAAATAATAGTAGATAGATTCATTATTGAATAGTGCAACAAAAGTTGTGACAAACTCTATGCTCGAGGTTAGCCTAGTTAGTATAAATTGTAGTTGGCAGCAGTTTAGAGGTGATGTGATGTCTTTTAAAAATTATGCAAAAGGTGTTTGAAACACCAGCAGAAATATTGTTATGGGGGAGTTTGATTTTCTTTGGTTGGTCTATGTTTTCCAAAACTCTAGAATTTTGAATGAGTTTTTTTTCAAACTCCTTGGGAATAAGATATCAAAAAATGTTTTTTTTTTGTACTATATCATCATTTTAATTAAATTAAATAAAACAAGACAGTTCCAATATATTTACCATATTAAAATAATAATATAGTTCTGCAACCTGCTGAGAGCTTTGTTGTAACCTCTCTTTCTGTTGTGTGGGTTGTATATGAGAAAGAGGTAAAGGCTACAATGGAGCTATCAGCAGTATGCATTTAGCATAGTTTGTTTGTACATATTATTTTGCAGGAATACTAAACAGTTGTGGACTTACCCAGACAGTAAATTTCTTAGGTGCAGACTCTATGTGTCCATGGGGAGTCAGCAAGCTAGGGGTGTGCTCCAGAGTAAACCCTGTCACATTTATTCTCTTGTACAGCTTTATCACTGAAATGCAGAATGGACCATACTCCATTTAATGATGTAAAAAACAAAAAAGTGTAATAATAAAAAAAAACAATTTTTTAGGGAAGAGCAAAGATTGTGATTAAATTATTGATAGTTTATTGGCTGTGATTTAATTTTTTTTTTTGAGAAAATAAGACTGATTTAAAATCTGTTAAATGCAATATTAATAACATCACTGATAAAATCCATTATCGTGTATGTCATTTGACCACGACAATAAGCCTACATCGGTAGAAATAAAATCAGATATGGTAATAGTCTCACAATGATAATACATAGAACCAAAGTTCTATTAATTTAATGGGCAGCCAATAGTTAAAAAAAACATAAGTTAAAAATGGAAAAAAAATAAATTGTCATAATTTTGTTGTAAATGTATTTTAAGTGGCCAAATGTGACTTGAATTGATTAATATGACTGTGTTATAGGCATAGATAAATTGTCAATTTAATAAACCTAAAATAATAAAGGTATTAAACTGAAATGTGGCCCAACCAAGATATCCCGGGAATCCCTTGAAGGCCCAGCATTCTCCAGGAGAGGACCCCGGAGTGATGACGGTCCGGGGAGAGTTGGAGGGGTACCACAGCGGGATCCCAAATAGGGAATAGACTGCGCTGTTGGGCTGGTATGACTCGGTGCAGCGTGTGGACACCACTTGACCTCCTGCGGAAATACAATTATAAATAATTAATAGTTTCCGGTAATATACTTGGGTAATAATAAGTGAAGAGGAAACAGATTGTTTTGCAATGAGCATAACATCCACATAAAAAGGTGAAACTTTCGATGGAAGGGTGAATTTTAGAGCTACGTGAAAAACACGCACGCCAATGTGAAGACTAGCAAGGGCGCTCAGTTGATTGAATATTTTATGTGTGAATTTGAAATACAGTGTTATATAGTTTATAGATCATATTTATTTAATATTTTGATTGAACACACAACTAATTTGAGCCAGTGGGACGGTGACACCTCCAATATTGAGGGAAGGGATAGAGAAGGTCGGTAAAGCTTGGCTGTTCAAATCTGGTTACTAAATATATCTAAAGCCTATATAGCTTGAAATGGCAATGTAGTTAGTTTAAGAAAGGTGTTGAAACTAAGCTCACCTGCAGATTCCAAAGCATAATCCACCAAACCGGTTTTATCGGCATCGTAGACAATCAAAGCCTCCTTCACTATCTTCATGATGGCATCATCGCACTGCTGACAGCCCACCTCCACACGCATGGCTTGCTTGGTCTCACTGGTCGAGTGACTCAGAACTATCTCCTTGTGGATGCCTTTCAGATCCTTCTTCACTCCCTCTTTGATCTTCCCCAAATCATCTGATACCGATTGCTGAAACCCTAAAAGCTGCTCATCAACGTAATGCTTTGACTCTTGCAACAATCTTAACTTTACGTCTTCTTTAGAAACTGAAGCTCCGTCATTCGAAGGCAGACCTAATAACTGTACGATTGTTCTTGTTGTATGTTTCGATATCAACGCAGACATTGTTTCCTCATCATCATTTTTATTCAAAGCTTTTAAAGCATTTATTTCCGCTGTGAGTTTGTTTATAAGTTCTTCTTGACGTGTCAAAGCAAGTGAATCAAAATCATTGTTGGATTTCTCAATGATTCTTTCGATGATTTGCGGCGCTGGTCTTTCTGGTGTTGGCAGACTCTGTTTGACACGCATGACGATAGTGTTGATTAAGTCGTCAGTTATTTCAAATTTAGCCGGCCTTTCGTAGTAACCTTGCTGTCTTTCCATGTTGATGAATTTATCATTATGGGAATGTTTATCAAAATGTTCCGTTGCTTTATCTAGATTCGCCGGTTCTTCGCCAACGGATAAGGCTTTACTACCCGATGAATACATGAAGTATGGATATAGGCTTGCTATAGTGCTGCCATAAATCCAATCTGCAAAAATTAACACAATATTATAAGACATGTAATATTGTTACGGATATTTGTATGTAATATTTAAGAGAAATATCGCAAAACAAGTAAATAAAGATCAGTTCTCGAGAGTTAAGACCACAAGTCGCAAACCACATCATGTTTGTTAAATGATTAATCTTTTTAATATGGGTGGATGAAATTAATGATTAAGTGACTCGTGGAAAGAATGATCTTTATTTTGAAAGCACAAAATCAACTCCGCCTCAAGAGAAGCAAAACAGTATATAGAAAACACCTGCGGGCACTGCGCAGAGAATGTTATTCACTCAACAAGAAACACGGTTATTTCGTCACCTTGCGACAATACTTTACCAGGGTGGCGCTCCGCCCTGCCGGTGTTTTCTATGGGCGTTTACTTATCTTTTGAGGGAAGGATTGAGAGGAACGTCTCAAAATAACTCACCAATTTGATTTGAATCCACTTGAATAAGAAATACTACTTTCCTAGGTATATATTATAGATTGATTGATCTCTGTTTTCACATTATTCCGGATGGTTGTAAGAATATCCTGCTCTATCCTTCCCTCACGAGTCTATCTCTTCCTCATTGCATTCTCTTTTCATTGCTACTCAAATGCCTTCATAGATGTCACCCAATATCATATATCACTCTAAATGATTTATATTTTTATAGGGAAGGATGTGTAGGTAGTTGATCAGATGTTATAGTGATGGTCAAAGGAGATTTTAAATATAAATTTATTCTCGCTAATGGTTGTTACACAAAATTATTAATTACTCCACTAGCATGTTAATATTATTAAAAACAGCAGCCAGAAACATAATACACGGGGTTAAAACTAATAAATCATATGAATCATTAGTGATTATTCAAATTATTATTATGTTGTATGAAATAATTACTTTAGAAAAAGGTAAGAAAATATTATATTTTCACTGACACAACCACATAACAATACAAAATATTAAAAAATAGTATGTAGTAAATTTTACGATTTACTCAAAGTTTGTCTTATTATAATATGACAAGCGATTTTATTAACTTTTAATGACACAAGAAGATGCTGTAGAATGTTAATTTTTTATCATCTTGGAGTTTCCCAATAAATTAAAATGCTTCTTAAATAATAAACATTAAGGATGTTTGAATAATACTAGGCATACATCAATTAAGTATAATATCTAGTTTGTACTTATATAATTATGAAATAATAGACACACTCCACTTATATTGTTATAGTATTCATAGTGCATAGTATTAATATATTTTTTTATAAAATCAAAAGAAAATATGAAGAACTTTAAGACTAGAAATGAATAATACAAACCATTGTATCAGGTCAGGTATACATATAAAATAAAATTGTGACATAATATAACATTTATTGTATTTAAAAAATAATAAAACATTAAGAAAGACAAACATTCCCGGAAGCGGGTAATGTTTGTCTTTCTTAATGTTTTGATGTTTTGACAGCTACTAGAAAAAAGTTTGCTTGATTTGAAATTAAAAAAGGATATTTGTAAAAAAAAAACATAGGCCTTAAAAAGCCTTATTTTGTTCAATGTGGCAAGAGCAATTATTTATGTTCTTTTAGATATCAAATGTATACTTTTTTGCAACCATGAAAATAGACTTACTTATTTGTATTGATCTTTGTCAATAAAATACATAAGTTTGCAGAAAATATTCAAATTTTTGCATAAAAGTCGCATCTGGACCATTAGTTAATTCTGATGTTAAAACTTCAAATGGTAAAATATTGGATGACATTCTTGGTTTGATCTTTTTTCATATTGGCTGTGAAAACTCAGAAAGGAATAACTATCTTTCAAAATATACATCTGGCTAAAGGAATAAAGCCTCACAGTACACTATTTATTATTATTTCGTTAAAAATCACAGCAGTCACAACCCGCTGATTTCAAGGAGCTTTGTATGATAAGAAAAGGAGCTAAACCAGATAACTTTTTAGGTAAAGTATCCACCATTTGTCCAAACATGTCACAAATAGATCCCTTTACCGTGAGCAATTTTTAGTTTCTTTTGATCACTGTAAATCCAAATATTAATTGACTAAATTCAAATTTTGAATTTAATCGGTTAATATTTGGATTTACAGTGATTAAAAGAAACTTCAAATTGATCTCACCTCAACAAATGGGATTTGAAGAGACATTATTTTAGGTAGGAGGGGTTGAAACAGAAGATAATTTAAAAAGAAATGCCTGGAATCTATGAGAACCTGGTCTTTCCCCATTCAGATTTCACGCTTGTTTATTCCCGTATATGTGACCCTTTTCCCTAGTTGCCACATTTGCTCAACATGATAAAAACTCGAATACTAAAAGCAACCTTAAAATCTTTTTGCAATTACAGTGTATAAGACAAATATAACTCTAGAATCAAAATAAACATTTGTTTAACCTCCTGCAAAATTATACAAAAGTTATTCCCCTTTGTCTTTTCACAGTCTATATGCTGTCATCTTTATGAGTCTGCTCCAAGTGTTTCCAGTGTTAATTGTACGTATAAAATACCTTTACGACACAAATATTATGATGCAGGTAATTCTTTCAGTAACGAGTTGGCTTTCTAATATGGAAATGATGAAAAAAATCTTTTGTTGATGAAATTGTGCAATACTATGATTCGTGTTTTGATCATTTAATTGTTACTTAAAGCTGACATAAAAATAACGGCATATTGTTAAAGAGAGCATTATTAAAAAATGATTATTAAAAAAAATACTGATAAAAATCACAACATTCAATAAAATGAGAAAATACAAAACATATAATATAATTATATACAGTAAAACCCACTTAAGCTTTGTTTTTTCGATTCCTTGAAAACTGAAATTGAAAAATGTCCTAATTTATCCCGTATATAAGGTTTTCCCACATAAGAAGTTTTCTTTTTCGGCCCTTGGAAAACCTTATGAGAGAGTTTCACTGTATATTTTTTAAAATATAAATTATGGCCAAGTCTTGATACTATCTATTTTAAAATAATATGGGATTTTGATATGAAATAATATATGGTAGACTCTCCATTATCCAAAGTCGCTATAATTTTTATATATTAAAAAATATATTTAATACTAGAGTTTTTTTTTAAATTTGAATTAAACTACAAACTAAAAATTACAATTATTGAACATATCCTTTTCCAGGCCAGTAAAATTTTATTCCTACAATAGATAAGTCTAAGGAAATCATTAGAGTTATACATTTTTAGGTTCGAGCCTAGTGTAAGATTAATCTTAACAGAAAATTCAAATTATGGCGAACTAGATTTTATTTGAAGGATAAAATAATAAAAAATAAATAAACGGCCCCTAGCCGTGTAGTATTTCAATAAAAGATTTACAATGACTGCAAATCAAATACAGTGGAACCTCGGTTTACGCGCATAATTAGTTCCGGAAACGTGTTCGTAATCCAAAACACTTGTACGACAAAGCAAATTTTCCCATAAGGAATAATAGAAACTAGGATGATTAGTTCCAAAACTTTAAATTATTCATATAACAATGATTTACACTAAATATAGTATGTACCTTTTTAGATTTTTAGTTATTAAAATTTACTACACATACCTGTAATTGAATTAATTAATTATTCACTAGGGGAATCACTTTTGCAGCCTTTTGAAGATTTGGTTGTGCTTTTCTACGAAATTTTCCCACATTTTACAGATAAATTGCTCATTTGGAACGACATCGCTCGTTTATCAAGCTAAAATTTGTTACAAAATTTTGTTTGTCCAACGAAATACTCGCAAACTGAGGTTCCACTGTATTTAAAACTAGCGTAGAAAGGACAAGCCTCGGAAACAAAAGTTGGTAAATGAAGGGGGTATAAGAAATGAAACTTAATGCTACAGGTAAAAAATAGACAGTCTAATAACCACTTCTTAGGATCATTTACCAGCTAATGGTCGAGTTGACCGTTGTTGACATACTTATTAGTTAGAAGATGAAATGGTTGAACCGAAAGCATAAATCACAAACCATTAATGAAATGGTTCAACCGAATAAATGTTTTACTAACCAATGATGCCACTCCACATTTTTTGAAGTTCGTTCAACCAATTCTGTCCCAAAACTGAGATGTATTCGACGAAATCAGAAATTTTACTAGAGGCTGCTGTTTTATACTCGTAAAAAGCTTCTGGCATTCCAACGCTCGGAATACGCATGTTTGCCATTTTAGGGAAGCTTTCCGGTAGGGCAAATTCTGGAAGTGTTATATTGGGAAAGAAGAAATCTGGAATTTTAATGTCTGGCAAAGAGAATTCTGGAAGTGGAATGTTGGGCATGTGAAACTGTGGCAAAGAGACATTTGGGAATTTCAGATTAGAGACACTTTTCGATGCATAGTCGCTTATTTTCTCCCCATATTCGGGGTTTGTATACAAAACTGAAAAAAAAAACAAAGACACAAAGTTTTAGACGTAGATTCTCAGTACGAACATTGAAAGGGTTGATAAATTTTCTACTTTTCAATACTGTAAAATATATCCCACCACATAAAAAAATTATACAAAAATTAACAGTCAAACAACCTCATTATAGCTGACCCTTTACGGGGTGATTTATATGAACGACAAAAAGTAGCTCTCGTGGACCTTTTGAAGATGTTTCCTGTGCAACGATAGATCAGCACTCTGAGGTTAAGAAGACTAATACACAGTACTGCTGAATTGAATGTTCAATGATTCATTTATCTCGGGAAATTGAAGAATGATTTTCAAGATAATGTCAGTAAAGACTGAATGCAAAATTTCCGCATTCAATTTGCGATATGGCAAGTTGTATCGATGCGTCTTCTAAAGAAGACAGAATAAATAAAGAGAATAAGATAAACGCACCAATACCATAACCTTGCTTTTCCAGATTTATTTATGTACATGTTAATAGCAAAAGAAATTTCCTTGTGGTGAAACAGTTCATGCAGAAATAATTATGTATTGTGGTGTTAATAATAAAATAGTTGGCAGAATAAATGCAAAGTTTCCGTAATAAAGCAAGGAATGTTTGTTGACTTACATGCAAAGGGAACGAGAAGCAGAAGAAGCAAAAGAAGCCACCATCGGCGCCTCTTAACTGTTTCTCCCACTTTTGTAAACCAAGCTGAAAAATGAAATACGTAATATTAATTACCAAAAAAATAAATAAAATGACAATAAACAAAATACTTTGTGATCTGAACATCACGGCAACTCTATTGTAAAACCATACTCCTATACATTCACATATGAATCAAAAGAGAATTCAAAGACACAAAACTTAACAATACTAATGATATGGGTAACAGGTAGAACTGGCAAATCAAAGTAATAACACCAAATGCTTGCAAATGAATAATAGACATCATATTATCAGAATCTAAAGCAGTCATAAATGTACAAAATCATTCATCGGACAGCATCAAAATCAAGTCCAGAGTGTGACAGGGGGATCACTCTCTGACATAGTTTTCAATCTGATGTGGTCTAAACAATAAACACAATTTTAGGTGCATAGAAAATTAAATTTATACAGCGGAGTTCAAGAGCTGCTCGAAAAATTTGGGCGAGATTAGTTAAAGGTTAGAGTAATATGCAGTGGAAACAATCTAATATTTGTAAATTGAAATAAAAATCCAAATAATTTCTGCAAATACACAACAAACGACTTTTCACACAAAAAAGGTAGAGATCGACGGTTGTTGGAATAAGGAAACACAACTAATATAATAAAATACTAACTTGTTTCTTGCGTCCGTTTTTTATTTAGTAACAAATAGTTCTCATGGGTCACGTATTAGGGATATCTTAGGGTGGGGTCCCGTCCCAGAACTTTGTTCTTTATGGTGGTGACGGTAGTGACTATTGTTGTAACCACCGTGATGATCAATGTTGTTATCCACCAGTGGGTGACAACCTTTTTGGACTTCTTACCCCAACCCTCAACTTCGTCCAATTCTGTGTCGGATATGCTCTGGAAATAAAATATAAATCCCCAGTATAAAATATTTCCATCTCATATAATGAATTAATTCCAAAATAGGAAGAAAATTTTTGGTTGACCTTTCTAAAAATATTTACTTATTAAATCAACTAAATAAATAATAATAAACGCCCGCATGGGGTTTTACTGAAGAGATTTAAGTAACATAGAAAAATACAATACAACGGGTGATTAGGACATTAGAAAAAATTAGCTCAACCAGAAAATATGTAACATATTGTACAAAGTCATTCTTTTCCAAACTGGATTTCTTCAGGATATCCAGTGATAAGTTGCCCTAAGAAATGGGAATATTTAGATACGCCGGTGATAAGTTGTACAGCGGCATTAAACTGGTTAACGTATCGTTTAGTTTTCAAACTATTAAAAATTGAAGACTGATTGAGGTTTATTTTAGTGTTAAATCCAATAAACGTACATTCAATCACAAAATACTTAATTTATTGCACAAATACATTCTTTTCTGAACATTTGAGCCAGTGAAGATTTATAAAATGCTCTTAAATATGGGAATATTTATATAAGAACATTTAATAGTTTTAGTTTAGTTTTCAATCTAGTAAAAGATCAAGACTGGTTGAGGTTAGGTTAGTTTAGTTTTGAATCTAGTAACTCACCTCATATCTCAAGTGGTTCCCGTAGCTGTTGGTGTTCTGAGTGTCCGAAATCCAGCGTTGGCGCAGGTCCGAGGCTTCTCCGAGCAGCGATGTGGTGGAGCCGTGCGAGTACAGCAGGTCTGAGGAGAGGTTGTGATTGGCCGTGTGCAGGGGGGGCCGGGACATGTTTGGCACGGCCACCTGGCCGGGGGCTAGCTCCACGCGGTCCTTGGACAGGCGGGAGTATGTGTAGTCCGTCTTAGGGTATTTGCTATAACAAACAAAGAATAAGGAATCGGATACTCAATTCAATTTTGTCATTTCATCACTCGGAACATCAGTTCTTCACATGTATCACTGTGGATCAATGGCATATTTTGCCCGCCTCCCATTCTAAATATTTTGACACTTAATTCCAAATCAAAAGGCTGTCAAACAAAGCATATCTAATATTTACTGCAAATATAAGTCACACCTACGTAAGAGCACACTAACCAAAGAAACACACCAAAAAATATTGCTATCTTTCTAATATTGACAAGAGATGTCATGTCCTATATCATAAAACATAGATATGAGGTATTTCGAAAAAAAAAAGATTTGAATGTCATTTTGTAGCGAAATAAAAAATCTATCCACGAAATTCAAAATTAGAAACGAATTCCGTTGAATTTTGCCAAAAATATGATTTTTGTTTAAGGGTTACTTACAAAACCCACTACGTTTGAATAATTTATTTTTATTTTTTATATGAATACCGCACAAGAGTCTCAACTGCTCCCAATCGTCTAAAGCCAATGAGACTATGGCATCCCCAAATAAGGTATGTTGTGAGGCTGAAGGTAGTGGGGAGAGGTAGGAGATTGTAAAGAGTCCCAAGTTGGGAAGAACCTGGCTATTCAGATCTGGTCACCAAACACAGCTAAAGCCATTTCAAGTAACGTTTCGATTCTGAATGGTGGTCTTTCACCAGGGCGATACTTAGAGTATCTACCACTCTGGAACGTGCCGCAAATAAACTTTTTATTATCTTTATGTGAATTAAATGTGTTATTACATATATTAATTGTATAAAAGTTATTGGTGCACGCCGGGTTTGAACCCGCAACCTTTGGATTCGTAGCCGAGCATCTTACCACTCGACCATGAAGGCCGTCTGAATGATCTCAGAATCAACAAAAGCAGCTTCCAGAGCAGGTACAGGTCCCACCTTATACTTTTGCTTGCAAAATACGTACATTTATGGAGTTAAGATACAACGTGTTCCAAAGGGCACAAAAGAATGTTGGGTAACAATTGACATTTCAAGTTATCAAGAGGCGATATGTAACTTAATAAATTCACAATCCTTTCAAATAATAGTTGTGGTTTTTCCTTAAAATTATCCAGCTCAACAACATTTACTGTCAAATCAGTTTTTGTAGAAAATATTAATCATATCTTGTTTAAAATAACCAAATATGCATCTACTCGTTTTTACAAGATGAAAGTACTCGGTTTTGACTTTCAATCTGATTATTAAAAATATAAGTCTTACATACAAATAAGTTGCACCTACACAAATGACCTAGTGCTTTCATTTCTAGCATATTTTTCCTACTTGAAATACATTAGTGATTTTAAACTTTATTGTTTTATAACTTTTCAAAGATCTTTAAAAGTTATAATAAATATTTTTGGCTATCACAATTATGTTTTAATTTAATTGTAAGCAGTTATATTAACTGCTATCATGTCTCATACTTTATTAAGATAGAGTACATAAGTAAACAATAAAAACTGTAACGTACTGGGTAAAATACAAAAAATAATCTAACCTAGAATTATTTTCAGATACATCCTCTTGAGGGGATGTGGTATTTGTAGCAACTCTCATTGCAAACATCATCTGAACCTCTGAAACACCTGTGTCTGCATTCCCATTCATCTTATTTTAATTAATGTCACTTTACACTAATATATAATAATTTATCATCCAAATCACAATTTGACACATGCACAACACACTATCTTAAAATTTGACAACTGGCCATGTTATTATTGTCGTCAAGAATTATTCATACCCTCAAAATCGTTTTATTAATTCAAATAAACAACAACGTTATTATCTTGGACTGATAATGTTGACTCAGTTGGTAACAGAATATTATGTAAAGCGAAATTTTCATTTTCGCTTGGTTAATTTTGGATCAACTGTGTATCTTTGTTTTAATAAAATGAAAACCCTTTTTGGTTGCGGTTTTGCCAAATATGGGTTTGCCGAGAACAAGAGAAGTCTAGTGAGCTTCGGTAGCATGAGATTTGCACAGCTCTTTTAGTCTAGAATTTCAAGGTCAACACAATTATCAGCTTGCAATAATGACCTGTGGAACTTTAAAATGACAAAAGAAGACATGAAAATTTTCAACTGTTTTCGCTCTCTTGAAAAAGATTTGTCAGTTCCTTTTGGCTCAGGACAATCAAACTGTATTTTAATGGTTTCCATATATCTAGCATATAAATGAAATTAAATAAATAGATGAGACATTGTCGTCACAATCTCCAATCTGGCTCCTTGGCATGACTAACAGATGACTGTTGGAATTAAAATATATTAGATAGTGTCTTTAGTTAGATAAAAACGATCTGAAAAGAACTGTTGGCTTCAGATAAGTGTGAGCCACAAAGAAATGGCAAAACTAGAGAAATTTGAGAGAGGCCTATGTCCAAAGCTGAACGCCAGCAAGCTCTTGAGGAGGAAGTAGAAGATAACAATATGCAATACTCACTTCCAATATTCGACGGCGTTCTTGTACACCCTGTAGGGCAGGTGCTCTAGACCGGAGTCAGACAGGCGACTGCTGTCGGCCAGTATGGACTCGGCGAAGCTCTCATTGGAGCCCTCACTGCCTGAGGGGCTCAGCTGCTGGCGGTTGAACGAGCGGCGCTCATACTCGTAAGAGTAGTTTTTCACATTCTGGAACGGAACATGTATTTAGGTTGTTTTAAGGAAACTGATCTGGCAAACTTGAAGGATTCTAGAGGGGCCAATGGACTATTGTGAAAATGGAAGAAATACATAGTAAATCGATAGATCAATTCTGTGTGAAATATAAATTTTAAACATTAAATAACATGGAATTTTATGGACATTTCACAGTTTTCGTTAGAGCTTCTTTTAACTTATCCCCTTCTTCAAATGGCACACAAAACTTAAACCATTTGAACGTTGTTCTGAACCATGTTCTTAGATGCTAGACAAACTTGCTGAAAGTCTGAGGAATATGTTTTATATTTGAAAGTTTTTATTTCATATAAATGAGGTTTATAATTGGAATGTGGTGAATGAAACAAGGTGATTTCTCTCCCTTAGCATACATTTCCTTCTCCTCCACATTTCTCCTATTTTTATTTATGACTCTTCACCCCACTTCAGTATTCAAGCTAATGCTTAATTGAATATAAAGGTGTGCTGTTGATTTTTTAATGAGTATATAATGAGTCAGTTAATAGCTAATTTGATAATTACACTATAGATAAAATAAATGCCCTTAAAAAAGGTAAACAATTTAGAGACAAAGATAAACTTCTTTTAACTTTTTAATTGTTGATACACTTGTTATTTTAAACATTGCATTTGAATAAGAATTATTTATTATGAAGTTCAATAAAATATTTACTTAATTTATTCCATATATAACGAAAATAATAATTAATAAGTTCTGCATAAACTAACTCCCACAAAAAATGCATTATTTTAAGACATTTATAGATCATGATTTAAATAATAAAATTCTGTACTACCAGGGTCTTGATTCTTTACTCCAAATTACTCCATATTTATCATAATGCAAATATCAAAATGTCACTACTAGTGTAGCGTCATGGTCCTACTTTTCATTTTCACACATTCTTGAAAGTCCAAGGCATACATTCGCCGGCGAGTGAAAATGCTGGCAGCACTGTTCATTCATCATAAAAACAAACTATTTTCATAATTCATTGGTTTCTATGGTTACACCCTTCGTCGCTGTAATCAGTCACTTCTGGTTATTGTTGGTTTGACATGTATCAAAATTCAATAAGTCGAAAAATATTTAACGATATGTACAGACTAATTCAGATGATGATTAAAATTCTAAACATAAAATTATATTTGAGAAAAATCATGTTGTTTTTTTGATCAAATGACCGATGATTGCATATATGCAAAATTGAAATACAACGGCTAATAACCCACTGATTGGTAACATAAAGCGTCACGTTTGACTAGAGTATGAAACTCAAAAATACAGTGAAAAGTTTACGTTTGTCTTATATCGATAAACATTTAATTCAACCACGCGTAATTTGAGAATTGATCCAATGAATGTGTCAATAGCTTTACCTTTCTGTCAAGCATCAATTAAAACCGAGAATGTTTGATCAATATTCTAAGTTCTCTAACATATCCAAAACAAACAAAACACTTGAGAATTCACAACACAATTCGATTTTCATCACAAATGCTTAACAAACACAGCTTTAATAATTTACACACTATTGCTCAACACCTACGCAAGAGTGGCTAGAGAAATACATAACATTAACTTATATTCTCATGTGATTTTATGGCACATAAATATCCCAGTGAGAAACTCGCCGCAACCTGAATATTACATCACTTGGCCAAGGTCTATGATGACCGTTAAAAGGAAGCACAAAAGCCACAGTTTACTTTGAATATAAAATCTTAACTTTTATCCCACATAAATCTTATTACCTCACTTTAGCTAGAAGTAAACAAAATCTATTTGTAAACTGGCAAATCTTTCAATCACATAAAACAAGAAAAAGTAATCTCTTTCTTTATCAGCAATAACACAAATACGGTTATAAAATTTACACAGAAATAGAATACACAAATGTTACATACACAACACAAAAGCACTGTTCACATTTCAAAATAACGACAAAAAGAGATAGTTTTGAATGGAATACATCTCATTTACATATTTAGAAGCTTAATTTAAAGACATATTATATCATGTTCTTTGCTCAACAACCAGCTTGGTACTCTAATAGTTCCCCCCTACCCACAAGCTAAATGCAACAGGATTAAACGAGTACTTCTTACTTCCAGGAGGATATTTTTAGAAACAGCCACATGTGTGCAACATGTTCACATCTTGTTTGCATTAAAGATGAAAAAAAGGACCTACTCGAAATGTCTCATTTGAGAAACAAATTTGCTATGGTTATGTATCATTCGAGCAGGAAATTAATCAGAGAGCGTAATATGCTAATGAAATGAAGTTGTTTAGATTTACAAGGTGATTATTACTTGATCCAAGTAATGTAAGTTTTTTTTTTCAAATCAAATATAATAATATCTATGTATAGTGGCGGCACGTAACTGTTTAGTGTGTTATTAGGCTACGATTAAATAATACAATGTTTTGGACGTTGTTGAACCGGGTTATTTTTTTCTTCAAAAATTCAATTTTTTCTATTGAAATTTTCAGTTAGGCTGCCCCACTATGCTGAAAAATCATTTCCGGCTACATAACATCAATAGTGTCATTTTTTTCAATATAGCACTCAAGCACACTCAAAAGCCACAAAGGCGTCATTGTCCATGTACGTATTTAAAAAATATATCAATTATTTTATATTAACACATTGTCGTCGGGACACGGCATTTGCCGTTTTTCGCGGACTGTCGGTCGACTATGGGACACGGCAAATGTCGTTTTTGTTGACTGCCGGTTTTTGGCGGGAAACGGCATTTCACGGGTTTGTTATCAGCGTAAAATAAAACACCTTGAAGGGTAATTTGCTACCTGGGTGCTAGGCGTCAGTCTGTCTACGTTATTTGAGATGCCTTATCCGGATTAGCTAGTGTGCAATGATTGTACTGTAATCCTTTGCAATACCAGTTTTTCGTAAGTACTTACCAATCATCCACTGCTTTTTACATGTATTATTGTCATTGTTGTTATATACAAGCATATACTTGGAGAAATTTATGTGATACATGCACTTGTAGTGTGTGATGGATTATCAACATATGAAGTGTACTGATTCCTTGAAAGAATAAATACTATGATTCATAAGTGGAATGGGTTCTTCAATTAGGCGAGGCAACCGCAAAATACCCTTTTTTGACAAGAAGCAATTAAACTCATGAGTTATTGAGTGTTCGCCTTAGGCGACACTGTTTCTTAAATATTTACGCTATCAGATTTCACACATCCAGCGATTGTAAAATTGCCAGCATGGCAAATATATATTATTATTTATTATATAACAATATGATATTTACATTCATATTATCTTTTACGTGGAATTTTCAAATATTGAATGCTATTTACTAAATTAATATCAGGTTTTTATATTCAGCTTTAAAATGTGGTGAAATTATGATGTAATCAAAGCAATTATAATTTATTTTTGATGATCAAATGTCATATATGATTTCTTTGAAAATTTCACTCGAAAATATTATTTGGTTTATAAATTGTGTCCGCTATAGGCTAGTCTATTTTTCGAGGCGCCCGATTACAATGTGTTAACTAACCATCATGCCATTTCTTCGTAGAGATGGGCAGAAATAATGTAATACAACTCTGGAATTAATGGAATGTACTTGATGCACCAATGAATCAAACAAATGACCTGACTAAGTATTTAATAAACTTGTTTTTGCTATGTCTTTTTGGAGCGTCCAAGTCTTATCCGCACCTCACTGCCATACATCAGGCTCGGTATCAAAACTCGGTTGTGAACCGCTAGCCTTGTTCCTTTTAACAACTTTTTAGTAGTGACTATCGACTACCGCATTCAGTCCTCCATTCAATGAATTTCCTGTATAAACCTCTGTCAATATCCTTATCAGCACTCCCATCTCCCCCAAACAAACTTTATAAGTACACAAACTCATCCACCTGCTCTAAGGATAACCCTTCACAACTATATTACAGTGTTTTCGTATTCGGTCTTTCTTTGGACTTAATTACATTGATCATTAAATCATTTTGCATATCATACTTCATTCATCTTAGACACGAAAGACAGCAGATCTTTCAAACTGTTGAAATAAGCACTGCATCATTAGCATACAAGATGCAACTTACTTTTATAACTACTTACTTTTACAACTTTCTGCAACTAGGTCTACACCTTTACTTTCCAGTTCTTGCATGCAATAGTCGATGTAAAGACTGAATAATCACATACACAGGTATATATTATGTTGAATAATACAGATTACAGTGTGTCGCAAGTTTGAGCATTTGGTTTTGAAGATAGTAAAGAGCTTTGAACTCCGTTTATTTACAGAAGTGTTATTTAGCAATGAAATGCCTAGGTATTATTTAAGGCCACCTGATGAAATCCAGGTGGTGAGAATAGCTTCCGTCAACACTGGCGTATGCAGATACATATTGTACGACTCAGTTTTAGCCTAATGTTTTAGTGGGAGGTTATTCACATTTCACTAAAAACCGTTTTCTATTTTCGATGTTTTAATTTAAATGTTAAACTTATTGACTATTTATTACTGCCAACCACGTAATTAAAGAAGATTAATTTAACAATTTGAAAAAGAACATTCTTGGAAACAGAGTAGGCATTCATTAACAAACTTTAAAATTCAGACAAAATTGGCAAATTAACATATTTAACACATAAATATTGGTAATCAAAATAGATTACAAAAGAGAATGTGGCATTTCATGTAACGCTACGTGACTTGGAATAGAAATAATTAATATATGCACCGCGCTTGGTCACCACAGGGGAAAGGAAAGAGGATGGAATGCCGCACATTCAATTTCCCAATGCCACCCATTAAATCAGTTTGTACTGCCCGGAGCCAGTAAACCTGAGGCATTCCCATTTTGGTACCATTTTAGTACCTCTATGCTAGTATTTCTGTAGCAAAGTCGATTTTTATTTGTTTATTGATCTATGCAAATGACGCTAACAAACTGTGTAAGTATTCTGACTATATGTTTTTTTTTTATTTGTACAAAACAGAGATAATATAATACATTATAATGTAAGGTGTTATATTAATATATAATTTTTTCTTAATCTAAATTTTCATTATAAAGATGTACCCTCATAAAAAAGCTGTGCTTGTGTGCAGTGGCGGCTCGTGACTTTTTAGTGTGCTAGAGTGGTAAGATTGAAAAAAAAAGGTCATCATTGATGTTGTTGTAGCCGAAAACATTATTTATTTTTTTTTCTAAATTTCAACTTTTTGTATGAAGATTTTTCAGAAATCCGTGCAGTGCACCACCAAAACTGAAAAATCCTGAAAATCTTCATACAAAAAATAAAATCTTGAAAAAAAATAAAAATCATTTTCGGCCCCAACAACACTAACAATGTCGTATTTTTCAATCTTAGCACTCTAGCACACTAAAAACTCACGAGCCGCCACTGCTTGTGTGTATGGGGGTGGAAAAAGCTGTGCTTGTGTATACGAGGGTGGAAAAACCTGTGCTTGTGTCTATGAATATGTATTGTTTTAAATCACTGCACATGTTTTATTTATTTGTTCAATTATTATGAAATACCTCATGAATGAACAAACGTTTTGGTATATTTTGTGAATATTATTGAGGTCACTGGGTCCAATAGGTGACTTGTTAAAAAAATTCTATGTGAAAATACAGTAAATTATTAATTCCTCAACTTTTTCACTTGTTAAAAAATCACAGAATAATATTTATTAACCTAACTATTTCTATTTCTATTTATCTATATTGTTTATTTATAAAATCTTTTTTTAGTATATATACATTGTACTCTGTTTTTTGTACACTCCATATACCTTTTTCTATATACATATCTTTAAAAACGCCTTAAATTTTTGTTTTGTAATGTTTTTAAAATGAATAAAAAAATTGAAATGAATTATTTCTAATTTTGAAACTATCAATTCATGGTGGAACTCTATTTTAATGATGTAATAATACCATGAAAAAATGTATCAAAGAATGAATCAGGCACACATAAAATGATCAAGTAATGTTTCAGGGAAATGTGAAGAATGTTAGATGACCAACGGAAGACATATCAGAAAAGCATAAAATGCATCAGGTAATTTGTAATATCAAATATAACTCATTTTAAATAGTCCTTTACCTGTGCGTGCTCCTCACTCAAGGATTCCAATTTGCCTGGAGACAGGTCATCATCATCCAGGGAGTAGGTGGGAGTCATGGAGCTGACGCGGGGAACGGGAGTTGTTCTCTGGCGCAGTGCATTTCTGGTCCGGTGGGCCGGTGGGGAGGTGAACACCACTTCCTTCTCCACATCTTCGGGTATGGTCTCCACTTGAGTTGTTATTAATCTGATGATTAAAAGAAAACATTGTTGATTAACACACATCTCTTCAGAAAGTTATACCTTAGAGTAACCTAGAGACCTAACTTTGCGAAATTTTGTCCGCACTTTTTGACCAAGCAATGACCAAAGGGTGTGGCCTAAACTCGGAGTAAAATCACTAACAGGGTTGTCACAAATTAAGTAAATTAGGTATTTTGTTGTGAGTAGGTAGTTGTAAATCATTAAAAAGAATGAATGTTGTATATTTTTTTGTTTATTCAAATATACATTAATCAATAAGATTATTAAAATCTTATTTATAGATAAAAATATAAACGAATTAAATTATTAGTACAGAACATTTTATAATACATATTATAAAATGAACTTCAGTCTCCATCAACAAAATAGTTTACAAACAAAAGTAAAATAAAAAAAATGTACGGTGATAACAGATGTTAAATCATTTTCTTAACCTTGGAGTAAGAATATATGAGAGGGATCAATTTTTTTTTACCTATATAAATTTGCGATAAATCACTTTCTCTGCGTTTTTACGTCGTACACCATGAGAGAGAAAGAGACACAAAAAAATTCACAAAACATGACACCGCTTTTAAGTATTGTAGGGATGTTTTCCGTCCCGCGTTATTTTGTAAGGAAATTTCGAATGCAGATAATAATAACAGTGAACTTATATAGCACAGTTTTGTGATATTTCACGTCAAGTGCGCTTCATACTTAATTAATTAAGCTAATAATTCTAACTAACAAGGAGAAAAATAATATATAATATGTATACAAAATTAAAACTATCTAAATGCATGATCGTTATCATAAATCATCAGAGAACAGGTTCAGAAATGGGTACAATAGTGCATGTGCACATCAATAGATTTTAAAAAAAAACAATTAATTAGAAGCTAAGGGTATAAAAATCCAGATGAAACGTATGAATTCATTTTAACATATTTGTTAAATCAAAGAAAAAGAAATTAGATTGGAATTTGATGTTAGATCCGTAACGCCCGAGAATTCTGTAGTTGCACCAATCGTAGATACTCCAAAAAAGGTAGTCTTAAAAAACATAATACTATAACGTAATACGCGAATTTTGAAACTAGAAAAAAAAATCTCCGCATTACAACAATAAAATCGTCCACGTTTACGAAAAATCACATCTTTAAATTATATAATACAGGACCTAGAAAAACGGGGCAATGTTCAAAGTGAAGGTATCCAAATATTATCGTCCATTAGTGGGCCCAACGGAGATGTTTTGTCGAAGTGATTACTTGGGAAATGGACTGAGCAGATTGTGCTATGGTATTTAGGAGTTCAATTTTGCCTTCTCGTAGCACGGATCCATTTTTCTCGCCTTTTTTCATCCTTTGGAAATCTAAAAATAATTAAATATATAATAATATTCCAATTTTGGCATAGCCCTGAATTTAGGGAGGCAACCAAAATCTAAGAGATAAACACTATTCTGTCTTTATCTGTTTGCCAACAATTTAGCGTTAGTATCATGAGAAAGAAAGAGACCGGGATAGTTTCAGAAGCCGTACAAAGACGGAGTTCCCCTTTCTAATGGTTTTTAATGTGACATCTCGTAAATATTTTTAAGTTAAACATATTGCGAATCAAGGTACATACGTGTGAAAACTGTTTTTTTGGTCCTTTTGTACTTCGATTAAAGCAAACAAGCATAGAACATGTGGCCATGATGTTTTGCTAGATATTACACAAAAAATAACTCAAGTTTTTAACTATTTACGTACTTTTGACAGTCCGTTCGCCTGACAGTGCAAACGTGTCTGAAGTTTGTGCGGATTAAATAATGAAGACATTTCATTTAGCCCGCCCCAAATCGTGTATAGGTTTCAACAATTGTTTGTCTCTTTTTCTCATATGCTTATAGAACCGAGCATAAAGAGAGAGCTATATTTTGCGAGTTTGTCAACGATTTGTCACAAATTAGTATGGTCTCTTTATATTGTTACTCTGAGAGTTATACCTACGTATAATAAAGAGTTGGAAACCTTATTTCAGAGAAAGCGTTGCTTAAAATCTTTGATAAAATATTTATTTTTCGGTATTTTGCAAATACGGATCTTTACAGTGTCTTTTTATTTATTTTTCATTCTTTCCAATATTAATCCCACAATTCTGAACTTTTTTACAGACTGCGATATCTGTAAATTAAGCATTGTTCAATCTAAGTAGAATAGATAGTATTTTTAATCTAATTTTAACTATGTATAGTTTTGAATTAATTTCTAGCTTTGTAAAGCGCCCATGAGGTGATATCTCACAAACATGGCGGTGTAAAAATTAGCCCAAGTCATTATTTATTTTTGAAATATAACATGGGATTTTAAGAAGTTTTGGTAATGCTAATGATTAATGAGTATCATTTTGAATAGTCAAATGGTTATTATTTGAACATCCAATTATCGGTAAAGCCAATTTGAAAGGCAATGAGCGAAACGGCAGGAAAGTGAAAAGCAATTAAGATGTAAATTCAAAATTCATATTTTCTTTTAGTATAAAAAATATATCCGTTTCATATGAGAAATAACGATTGGTTTAAAAATAAACCTATTGTGTCTATGCCTAGTAGATCCACGCCTATATTTTATTGTATGAACCAACGGTAGTTACTTTAATCAATAATGGAACGAACAGTAGTTCATTCCCAAACAATGATCCATTTAACAAATTCATTGTTTTCATTGAATTCAATTTACAGAAGAAACAATTTACTCTTCCCTTTGGTCAATATGTTTTAGTCTCCGTCTCTCTCTTATTATCATTAATTTAAGAACTATGTTCTTGTCTGAATGACTGGGTTCTCTATTTCTCCTGTTATAGATATGATTTAAAACAATTTTTCATACTATTTCCCACAGTGGCTGCCAGTAGGGTTCGCAGTATTATTTTGTCTGGCGGCTTAAATATTTTGACAAAATAAGAGGTGTTTATCGTACCATGTAAAAATAGAAATGTAAACACATATATGTACAACAGTTAAGTTTAATTTAACAAAATTTTCATTGCAAATGACTACTGATGTTGCTCCATCCATGCGGCAATTGAATAATCGATTTTGCATTATAAACTGTTAAATTGAAATACTTGATCCAACTTTATTAAGAGGTTGAAATGACTTAATTATTAGCTTAGATTTCCTTCTGTGAACATTAGGACATGAACATTGGGATTTGAACATCATTGAAAATATATAGAACATCATTGACAAATAACAAAAACAGGATTGGCCCTAAATGTGAACCCTGGGGAATGCCACTCGTAGCAATGAATTCTTATGATGATATGCCATCAATTTTGACAGTCAGTACTCTGTTGATGAAATAACTAATAAACCACTTATATAGTGATCCACCTATACCGAAATAACACAGTTTATTCAGCAATAACTTATGATAAACTAATGATTAACTCTATTGAATGACTTACTGAAATTAGTAAAGATAGAATCTACCTGATATTTACTTGACATTGATTCAGATATATAATTTTGATATGTTAACAAGTTAGTAAGAGTAGATTTTCCAACAGAAAAACCACATTGTTGAGAAATGATATAGTTTACACAGTAAAAAAAAATAAGAAAAAGTTGATCAAACATTTTATGGATTGTCGATAAAAGGCATACCGGTCTGTAATTAATCACTTTGTGTTTATCAGCTTTTTTTAAAATAGGAGTAAGAAAGCTGAATTTCCATTTAGTAGGAAAACATCTTGTTTGTAAAGACCGATTGAAAAGCAAATATAAAGGATATGCTAGATTGGTAGCACAATTATTCAAAAATGCAGGAGGTATTTTATCAGGTCCACAACTATTGCTTTTATCAAGTAACTTGAGTTCAGTCAATATATCATTATAATCTATATGGACAAGAGATAAATTTAGGTTATGATCAGTGGTAAAATTTGATGCAGTATGAGTAAAAGCTGGTGTATCATAGTCATAAACACTTTTAAAGAAATCTACAAAAAGGTCCACAATACCTTCAGTATCATTAGCTTTTTTGTCAGCATATTCTAAGTTGGTTGGTATATTATTATGTAGATTATTATTTTTTATCGATTTTGCATAGTTCCAAAAATACTTGACATGATTTATTGAAGTTTCAATATTATTGATAAAAAAATTGTAGCATAATTTTGATAATATTTTGCACTCTTTTCTAATCTTTTTAAATTCAATAAAATTTGACAATGATCCTTCTTCTTAATGGCTGATTCACACCAACGTCCGGTTCCGCTCAGTGCCGATATTGTTCCGCAAGAAAACTTATTGATATGGTATGAATATCAATCAAGGAGTATATGCCAAGACAAATTTGTGTGGCAGTATATCCTTCTGCCCACCCTTGTGATATTTAACTACTTATTTAGTTAAATAATTATTTTGAAGTGTAAAAATACTTACAACGCAGATTTTTTTTTTTTTAAAACCATTTTTTATCACTAAATAATATTTTCAATAATTAATAATTAATAAAAATATTATTTAGTGATAAAAAAATGGTTTAAAAAAAAAATCTGCGCTATAAGTATTTTTACACTACAAAATAATTATTTAACTAAATAAGTAGTTAAATATCACAAGGGTGGGCAGAAGGATATACTGCCACACAAATTTGTCTTGGCACATACTCCTTGATTGATATTCATACCATATCAATAAGTTTTCTTGCGGAACAATATCGGCACTGAGCGGAACCGGACGTTGGTGTGAATCAGCCATTATATTTCTTATGTAAATCTTTTTTACGAGCTATTAATTGAACTAATTCCTTAGAAAACTATCTTGGATATTTATATTCTTTAAAACGAATGAGTAGGTTAAAATGCAATAGAATTTTATCTATTAAAGAATAAAATGATTTAACGTTGTGATTAATATCACCTTCTTTAAGAAATGACCAGTCTTCTTTGTGGAGACGTTCATTCACATCACGATAATAAGCATTTTTTAAGTTGAACGTAAGAGTTGTAGGTTTTAGATTGTTTTATTTGGTACACGGGATGGGTATAGTTAATGGGGGATGTTGGTTGTTTATTGGAAGAATAGACTCTCACGATCTATTAACAATTATACTTCCCTCATTCGAGAAAACTAAATCAAGTACACGATTATTAATATAACATTCATAATTAAATTGGGTTAAATTTAAAAATAGTGACATATCCAGAATTTCTGTTACTGGCGTGGAATTAGAGTTATTGTCAAAAAGGTCAACCCTGTCAAGGGTTAAACTGCAGCAAAATCAAGATGTGTTTACTGTTCACAAGTAGGTAGTTATTTTGGTGTGAGCTTGAATGCGTTGCAAGTGGAGTGCTAATCATAATCGCTCAGATATTATATTAGGTATTGAGGTATTTTAGATAAGATAGTCGAGTCATAATTTTACACAATATTCGTTTAAATTTCACTTCAAATTTGCTAAGGTGTTTTCATAAAAAGTTATTTTACTCAATTATGAAGAATTGTTTGATTGCTTTTTATTTAGGACTATTGTGTACTTTTTAATACACTTACTCACTTTATTTAAAAACGCCTTAAAAAAATATATACGAGTATATATATAATGTTTTTAAAATAACAAATAATTGAATTTATATTTTGTATTTGGAATTTGTCAGGAATCAAACCCGAGACCACCGCGGCAGAGTCCTAGCTCTTACCCCCATGCTAAGGAGGTTCTTACATAGAACAAACATACATATTATAACATTATGTGTCTTGACCCTTTCCGGTCCACAAAAAATAAATAAAATGTTCCATTAGGTCCACAATAGATTAACAGAATTACAGGGTAAAACAATACATCCAGGTTTTTATTTTGACACTAAACTGTATTTTGACACTAAACTACTTGTATTTTGACACTTAACTAATGTCGAATGATATGACCGGTCGGTAGCTGAGTGGACAAAGGCGTCGGATTCCCACCCGGGCGTTGTGTGTTCAATTCCTCTGCTGGCTAAGTCCTCCATCATTGCACAAGCAACATCTTCCGCTTCTTATGATGGCAGTAGGAGTTTTTCAAATATTGTCAGGTTATTCATAACCCGGGAATGTTTGTCTTTCTTTAAAAAAAAAAAAAAAAAAAAGATATTCGACATAGGACTCACTGGAATAAAGTCGATGTCGAATGTCACTCGACATAGGACCGGAAAGGGTTAAATGTTGTATGGGCAGGTATTTAATACCTGCAAGTTTTTTATTGTTACCTCATTAAAATGCACTGATTAAAAATTACTTACATTTTGATAAAAACCCATCTGGTACCGGTTGATAGTGGTTACAACACTATTGTTTGACCACACTATCACAGATTAAAATGTTGATAAAACAACAATGGGGTTTCATTTATGTTGAAATTCTCTATGCTTCCACGTGTTTCCAAAATATTGCTAAACCATAAATATACAGCAGTTTAAGCTGTGGGGATGAGATAAAAGATTACATGTATCGTATGTTTTAGAGAACAAAAATATTTGCTGCCAGAGAGTAAAATTTATCGCTAGTGGTATAAACTTGTATTACATGAAAAATGTCCTAATTCCTAATTAATTAGAGTGCTCCAGTAATCTTGTGATAATGTTTACTTATGCTATATAAGTGTGAACGTACTCACAGATTGTGTCATTAGATATAAGATAATAGAACTGTAAAATTGGTTCTAGGCTGTATTTTACCTGTCCCACTAAAAGCAGTTCTTGTGCTGTACGCTGACGTAGGAACATGTTTGCAATTTGTTTTTCCTTTTTATTTATCTCTTCTGAAAGTTCCTCTTTGTGCTGTTTTGCTTTAATGGTATGTATAAATTTATGTTGTGCTGTGCAGGGACAGTTGGGGGCATTTAAATAAAAAAAAGTAGTCTAGACATGAGAACTGAGAGGGACCCATCTGGTCCATAAAACGGTTCGGGGAAGTGGTGGGTGCCTTCAACTGTCCCACTAAAATCTCACCAACAATGGTGCGAGTTTTTAGCGCAATGCAATCATTTTCAGCCTACTGTGTCATTTTAATCCCCAGCTACGATCATTCAACACAACTATATGTGTTTATTCAATCAAAATTAAACCAAAGATTTATCACAAATATTGAAACAAGTGAGTAATTACATTCGTAATTGCAGGTGTTTAAAAAAAACAATCTTCGTGAAAACAGTTTTTGATTGGTAGCTATACCCTCGATACTTTTTAGATCATCGACATAGATTACAAATAGATTGCCTTGTACCGATGAAGTGTAAATTTACCTTTATGAATAGAAAATAACCAGTTCAAATGGAAATAAAGCATGATCTAATGTATATTTGAGATATGGAAGAGGGTTCGTAGTGTTGATTAGAATAAAAGCAAGCACAAGAATGTGGATATAATATGAAGAAATTTCAACATAATGTAAAGAAATGAGAACTTAACATTAACAGATATGAACTTAACATAAAGAAATAGGAACATAAAATTACATAAATATGAGCAAGCAAAACTCTATATTATACTTGTTCTGATGAGTCGAGTTAGAAATGCTGATCTGAGAAAAATAAAAAAAAGCGAACATAGATAATGAGAGAGGGATAAAATAAGTAGATAGAAAAATAATACAGGACTTCGTAGTATTCAGGTGTTGCCAACAAAATTACTTTCTCTATATTTGTACAGTATTTCGGCAGAAATGTGTTGTTTATTAAATTCTCTGCATTCAGAAAGTGCCAATCCATTAAGATACCTCATGAGCATAATTAAGATTTTTACTCCGAATTCTATAATTTTCTTGCAGAGATGTTTATGTCACTACTATGGCTTTTATATTTAATGAATTGAGAGAGTTACGATTAACATAAGTACTAAACACGAATAAGGATTTTGTGTGGTCTAGTACTGAAATAACAAGGGGTCACATCAGCTCTAATGAATTCCCTTAGAAGTGCAAACATCTATGGAAATTAAATTTACCAGATGTCTGCCCTGATGATGGCCACTGTGAGAATGTCTGAAATGTTAACTCAAGAAAGAGGTAGTACAACATGGGTGTGAGAATTTTAAATTGAACCAAACGATACGATCAATTGAATGTTTTATTTCAGAACTAAAATACAGTTAATTATTAAATTTATCATTGACGCAATCGATATAAACTTTATAAAAATGAACCTGACAAAAAATCATCCAAGTCATTGTTGCTGCCGTTGGGAATAAAGTATAGAATTAACAGTACCTACACTACTGCTACATGTGTTATGTTGTACAATTCATGTTGTAGAGGATTACAATCAATGAATTTTTGCAAGTTTAATTGGTAAATATAACACAAAGATATATATCTAGAGAGAAATCATACAGTAGTGTTCACCATTATCAGTTCAAAGGGAAGCACAAAAATAGTGAAAATCATTGTATGTCGAGTCCCTCCAGATTCGTTATGAAAATATTTTTTAAAACAATGTTATCGTCAAATAAAGACTGTTGCGCTGTTATAGCCACTGCCTACAGACATACCTATCACACTATTTATTTAGTACAACGTTTGTCTGCGACAATCTACCTGGATACCATGGTTCTGTAAGGATTCTATTACCACTGGTTTAAAAGAAATCATTTGGTTATATGTATTTTGGCTTTTACAACATTATTGTTTTTTTGTAGCAATATTATTAATCATGTTGATATTATTGTCTTAGGATCAATATTGAATTACACATTTGTCAAGATGCTTAAGTCGAATTTAACGAATGAATGAATTCGCCAGCACGCAATGAGAATATATCATATTTCACTGTTGCATGAAGAACAGTAGTGTTGTTGTGTCGCATGTTTCATAGATAATGCTTTGAAGCAAAAAAGATTTTCATATGAATTCTAATGGAGATGTGTCAGTCTTGGATTAAAAGTTCCAAGGCTTGGTAGAAGTAAACAGGTTATTAGTTATTAATACAGACAGTGATATTGAAACATTTAAACATAAATATTTTACAAAAATAAGGTATTTACCGGGTAGGCGTGTCTCTGGAAATGACGTGAGTCTTGCCTTGAATATGCTCTCCTGTGATCTCTTCACGGTCACGGCTTTGCTGGGGTAAAGGAGTCTTCGATCGTGACCTAGATCTCAAGTTGGGAATGGCATCTTCCATCGTGCTGTATCAATACACTGCACAACGTAAACACAATACCTTAACCTTCCATCTGCCAAACGTCAGCGGCCCAATCACGGAAACTCAAGATTAGAGATTAGAAAAAACTCAAATTCAATTGTATCTTAACTGGCCCTAGAAAGAAACCTGTTCAATCCCAAATGCAAATCACTGACCTCCTTGCTGTATACGCTTTTTCGACATAAAATTCATTGCACAACGTTAATTCTATTTGTAGCACCACTGAATAGCGTCTCCCGCGTACTTGAATTTATTACTTGAAACGACTGACCGTTGGTTAATCCCAGGTATTATGTGCGACACGCGCGTGGATGAGCTAAAAACGTGTTTTGGTCGAGCCGTTTAGATCAATATTGATCGCACTGCACAACCGTCACGCTTCTTTTTGCGACGTTTAACGGATATTTCAAAAATTAGGCATGATTCGCCGAACCACAGATCTCATCAAACCTAAACATAAACTGATGACGACAGTCGCTAAGGTTTTATGACTAACTTCATACCGCTTCCGCGACGGTAATCTTCTGTCCTTTTTGCTCTTATCTAATTTGATATGATTTCGACCGGAAAAGAAAGAAGACACACAACAATATATTCGAACGTTATTTTACTTTTGTTTATTAGTGACACCTAGCGAAATATGCATTAATGTTTTTTTTTACTTACGAAAAGGTGTGAGTACCTTTTTGTACTTTTTATCACCTACCTTACAAAGTTAATAGATGGCAGTAAATAGCATTATAAGACGATTCCAGTATTATTTATATTATGTAATACTTTTTATTTATTTTTATTGCAGGTGGAAAATTGTTATTATAGTCTACTCCAAAATATTACACTCTAATAAACTGTACATATTTCCTTTATATACTAATGACTTTTGATTGTAATTATTTTATTTTTTCGTGTTTGGTACCTAATCAATAAATACCAACAAAGTTTGTATTAGGAGCGTGGAATCTGGAATACAGGACGAATTCTATTCCACACCAAATCGGTGATTATCTATTCATAAAAAAATCCTTCTATCTTATTACACATTTTGTTTTGTAATACGTACGTGTGTATTATGGAGTCATAGATACTTATTTTTACGTAACTAAATAATGTTTCATGCAGAAATAAAATTAATCGTAACGATTTATTTTAAGGTTATACCATTTTCTTTCCACGTTTTGCCGCATTTCATTATATAAACGGAGCAGTAGAAAGGGAATAACGGAAAGGGACGCTGCGGTGATTAAATTTACAGCGCATGGCTTTTGGCGGGCTTGCCAAGGCGCCTGCGTTAACATGCAATGTGCGCACGCATACTGCGTTCTGTCAAATGGAATGTTGCCAATGTTGAACAACTGTCTATACCGATCATAATGTTAAATATATGTATATACTAATATAAGAATCTTAATTGGAAGAGACATGCTCTCACTATAATATTTAAGATAGCTACTGAAGAGTAGATTAAATTAAAAAAAAAACAAAATTGTTTTTCGAAGGAGAGCTCTTTTTTTAAAGAACCGTATAATCGTTATATATCCTATAAGGCAATCAAATTATTTCATAATATAATTATACCTTGTCAAATTGGAATAGCATATACCCTTCATACATAATACGGGAAATTAAAAGCATCCAATAACCAAAGGCATCACCATCTGACGTTTAACTTCTGTCGAAAAATATTTCTGGAAAATGGCAACATTTTCGCACAGCTGTGTAGGCCGTATACAAAATTAAAAATATATTTACACAGATCACGACTCATGGAGCGAATTACCTGTCCTCGGCTTTATATTTCATTCATTTATATACCTTTAAAATTGTGTTTTTCTTCTTTGAAAGATCGCATTACCGTCATTATTCAATGTTTTTTGGCATCTTCTCGCGTTAATCATATTATGTTTTAAAATAAATCTGCCCGTGACGCGAATTTCACGACAAAGATTTCACTTTCAAATTGTGTGTGTATAGAATAGATCGGCTATCGAGAATCGTGTTTACTTTGTTGTTTTGCAATATTTCTTTGGACAGGAATTTCAATTCGTCGGTAACCTCGCGCGTTACGAAAAGTGCACTGTATAATTTTAATCTTTATTATAAAGAAACAAATCTTTAACGCCTGTGTTTTTTGAAAAATCTACAGTGTTTTTTGACGTTCCCGATATGGTCGGGGACGTTTTTTAGCGGTCTACGAGGGTGGTTTGGTTTTCAGGTAAGAAATAAACCCATAATTAATTAAATATTCGATCTAGATTTTTATGAAAATATTATTTATGTGTTGGCGCCAGCATGTCTCGCCCTCAGGACGTTGACATTGTGTAGTTTTATTGTGCAAATACTATCGAAGAAATGAGCACAAAACAACTCGTGTTTTAAATAAATTGACTAATTACGTTAATGCCTGTAGTTTACTGCATACAACAAATGCATTTGATAATATTTATCTCAACTAATAGGCAAAGGATAATAGGTTCGGATCATTTATGAGTCATAGCCAATGTTTTTGTCGTTTTTATCCTCATCAGTCTTATCACAAAGAACTATCGCACGATATTGCAATAAACATACATTTCAACAATAAAATAACCTTTTTGTAGGTTTATTGACTCGTTCATAAATATATTAATTATATCCTGAAAGGAGTAAGCTCAAAGCTGCAGTATATAATGACACTAATCTATGACACGTGCTTTATGTTTGACACATCCATGAATTAGTGCATAACATTGCAACTTATTTGCGTAGGTAGGTACCTACCTACCTAGTACATACATATGAAATATATTTTTATCCGCAGGTAGGTACCAACTTTTATTTTATCTGTCCTGTCTTCTAATAAAAATGTGTGCTGTAGATATGTTCTAAACTTCGAGAACATTTCAAACGCATTTTTCAGTAATTTTAGATGAGTATTTCTGGCATTAGAATTGTATAAATACGCAGAAAATAGCACACTAACACGTACCTATATCTCTTTATTTTTTTTGATATTATTTAATTTATAACGATTGAAATGATGTGGTAGAATGGGTAGGTACCGCACCTCAATCGATTGACTAAATAATAATGATAATTCATACTATATTATACACGTTTCCCCCAAAACAAATAATGTTTTACGAAAGACTACATTGGTTTTTGGTTGTTCCTAACTCAGTTTTTTTCATCTCATAAGACATCGATTATTTTGTTTTTTTTTTGTGGTTTAAAATTTGAGCAATGAAAGAGGGTACAATTAAATTGTAAAATACTTGCATATGAAAGAAGCGAAAGGGGTGCGGAAGGATGTGTGGTAATGCGTCTTATCTGATTATCAACACAGATACATGACGAGGCGATACACAATAGTCCTTATCGTAATGCACATTTTGCACTTTGATTCACTTAATCTCTTCGAACGATTATAAAATGTACCAGCGTGCTTTTTTCTTATTTATTTATTGATTTACCGGGGATTACCTTAATATATAAATGTTTTGTATTAACGTATTCGTGCCTCAGGGAAAATGGGACGTAGTTATGCAGAAAGCGTCCAACCCACAATTTACCAAAATCGAGTTTTACATGTTTTCCTATAGATAAATTCGAGATTTCTTTTTTACCACCACTCATTATAGATATTTGACTTAAATTGACGTTTTAAAATCATCGAAATGAAAGGTAACTTAGGAAATACATTTAAAAAAAAATAAATACATTGATAGATTGTAAATTACCTATTTATAATAATTCTCATAAAGAAAAAAAAAACACTGATGTTCACTTTACAAATGCCGATTACGCATACTAATGCTTTTCTATCGTCATTTTCAAATGCCTTTTTCTCGGTTTCATCTTTTTAGGGTTGGATGCTTTCTGCATAACTACGCCCAATTATAGGTACCGTAACGTAATGCATATTTTATTCTACAGGGAATGCGTTACGCACAAAGCAAGAACCAAAAGGTTATAAGTTCGTATTGATTAAATTATAAAATATTTTTTTCGCTTTAAAAGAAGAAATCAGTTTTCTTTGTTAATTTTCCCTATAGAGAGTTTCGTCACGTTACACAAAGCCGGCCTTTTCTTTGTTCTCGTTTTATAGAATAGAAAAAATGATGATGCAGCCCTGACGATAAAAAATTTCGCTAGAGACAGCCCCATCTATCGGGCGAAATGCAAAAAAAACACGATTGCGGAGTCCATCGTCCAATCGATTTTCAGAGTGGTAGATACTCCAACTATCGCCCTGGTGAAAGACCACCATTCAGAATTGAAACGTCGCTTCAATTTGATTTAGCCGTGTTTGGTGATCAGATCTGAATAGCCAGGTACTTCCCAACCTTCCTCTTCCACATCTCCTTCCCACTATCTTTATAGTAGACTTTCAGACGGTTGGGAGCAGTTGGGACTCTTGTGCGGTATTCACTATTGAAAAAAAAATCGTTCAAAATCTTGGTAGGAATCGGAAATATTTAATTATATAACATTGCGTCTATAGTTCCTATTTTGATGCCTGCGGAAATATGAATGTCAAGCTGTACATATTACCGAAGATTATTATTTAATTTTTTTCACCAGAAGGGAGTGATGGCTAGTAGCTAGGTACTTATGTTGTCAGGTAGCCACCTGCCTTATCGCCGTAGAATTAGGGAGGCACTGCTTTTTTAATTTCCTAACACCCATGAAGCTAATTGACCTTTTTCCCAAAGGAACCGTGCTTTCAGCCTGAATAATTCGGGTTGCTATGGAGTATGGATAATAAGTACGACTTTTGAAGAGCTGAAGAACAGGTGTAATACCATGTCTCTTTTTATTCACTCTTTTATATTATTTCCTTCCTATAACCTCGGGGGTGTAGGGCATATGTACTAGGATTCACGAGCTTCAGTATATTTTACTATGTGAACGTAAATACAACAAATAAAATACACCATCGTAACCCGCTCGTGCATGCTTTGCGCTGTCACGTGTTTTCTCCGATTTCGTTGATCCATGGGGTTATAGGGTTATGGGGTTTCAGGGTGGCCTTGAGCCTTCTTTGTTGTTCAAAGTTTATTTTTTGTGTATTTAATTATCTTCATTTTTTGCTTCCTTATCGATTTTTTTGATCGTATGCAGGCGCAGTTGGAACAGGCAACTATGTCAAGTGAAGTGTGTTCGATTACCTTAGTTCATGTTCACAAGCCCAACGCCCGCATGGCAAAAATCTCAATTAATGAGGCCTGTACCAGACGTATCCGGTACAAAAAATGTAGATTTAGGATTTTGGTCCCGATCCACGGACTGCTGGATTGTCGATCCCTTTGCGCAGTGACTTTTGCGGTTAGGTTTTTACTCTGTGGTATGCCTTTCCTTTGTCGATGCGACGAGAGAGGTTGTTAGTTGGTCCATAAGCCCTAGCACGAAACATCGATACAGATTTTATCGAAAATGTCGGTAATTTGAAATCAATCTCGAGCCCGACTACAGATCGCCAACGAAAACATGACAGTTCACATCGACTAAATTTAGGATGTTGTCGTCTGTTCATTGGCGATCTGCAATCGGGCTCGGTGAAGATTCAAAATTACCGAAATTGTCGATAAAATCTATATCAAAAGGCAGTCGTCAAGTAGAGATTCGAAGCGATGTAGAGAGCGGAGTCAGAGCGGTAGTAGATTATGACGTGTCGAGGATGCTGTGTGTTTGTCTTTCTAGCCATTTTGGTGCACTATTTATAGTGTGCTGGTTGCGCGCGGTCGGACTGAGCGGGTTTTGTATGAAGAAACTAGCGTTGTGACCGCTTTGAAAGAACTGCTTCAAAGAACTACTTCTTTTGGCAACAGTTCGTACTTCATTCATTGTTCATTGGACAAATACTTCAATTGAAGTCGGTAGTTCATTATAGCGTTCATTCATTTTAATAACTTCATTTCATTGAACAAATATTTCAATTAATGGTGGTAGTTCATTTTAGCCTTCATTCATTTTACTGAACCAACACTTCAATTGAAGTTGGTAGTTCATTTTAGCCTTCATTCATTTGATTAACTTCATTCCATTGAAAGAAGTACTTCAATTTGAAGCAGTACCGTTGCGAAGGCATTGACATTTCAAAATGAAGGAACCAGTTCCAGTTCCTTTCGTTTTGAAATGTCTACCGACTAGTACGTGATTTTTGTGGCGAGGAACCGGTTCCAGTGCGACTAGCATGTGCTTTTTAGCGAGAAACCAGTTCCAGTTCTTTTGGTTTTCAAATCCCTACCGACTAGTACTTTTTAATTTGGCAAGGAACCGGTTCCAGTTTCAAAGCGCTACCGACTAGTACGTGATTTTCGACTTCAATTGAAGTGTTCACTTCGAAGGGTTCATTTTATTAAAGAACTAACAATTCGTGAAGCATTCACAAAACATTGAAGTTTTTCCCAACGCTAGAAGAAACATATCTCCCCCTTTCGGTCTCTGCCCAACCCATTTTTTTTGTAGGACATCACATCATAGTTTTGCCCTCTTCTCTGATTCATCCTCCACCGCCCTGAGTTCTTCTCTCCTCGTTATGATTTTTGATAATTGTCATAAAAATGTCAACAAAAAATATGGTATGGTTTTTAGCCCTAACACTGAGGGGTCTAAGTCGTTGTGTATACTTATACCTAAGTTTTACAATATTAAGTTGACACATAGCATATAAACGGGAGGTAGGCCGTCATATTATTTATCGGTGTGTGTGATGACATAAGTTCAAGGGTACAATTTGTGGTGTGAATTGGGAATCAAAATTAGCCGGGCGGCCTTTGATTAGCGGCGCGACCTGCGCGTTCCGAACCTAGAGTCCCGTTACATTCTCACAAAGCCAATTATACACAAGATTCTCTGCAAAGAACTGCCCCAGTATATCAGTGGGAATATGGGATATAGTGTGAGGCTGAAGAGAGTGGAGAGGGAAGAGGAAGGTTATGAAGTATACAACTATTGTTTATTTTTGTATTTTTATTTAGATGTATGCAACTTTTTTTTTTCACACATCTAGTAAGAGAAACATTGAATGAATAGAAAATCAAGAATTAGTCAACGACAGAGGGACAGCGTTCTGGGAAATAATAAAGTGCTTTCGACGTTATTGCTACTATCTTATCGGCCTCCATAGTCGAGTGGTAAGACGCTCGAGTACGAATCCAGAGGTCGCGGGTTCAAGCCCGGCGTGGGCAAATAACTTTTATTTGATTAATGTGTCATAAGTCATAACATATTCATATAAAAATAATACATGGTCTATTTGCGGCACGTTCCAGAGTGGAAGACTAAGTATCGCCCTAGTGAAAGACCACCATTCAGAAATGAAACGTTGCTTGAAATGGCTTTAGCCGTGTTTGGTGACCAGATCTGAATAGCCAGGTACTCCATACCTTCCTCTTCCCCATCTCCTTTCCCTCCCCACTACCTTCAGCCTCACAACATACCCTAAATGGGGATGCCGTAGGCTCACTGACGGTTGGGAGCAGTTGGGACTCTTGTGTGGTATTATCTGTAAAAAAATAAAAATATTTCTTACATTTTAAAAGGTGCCAAAATTCCAGCTACTCCAGGCGCCATATGGCTCAGGGCCATGCCTGTACCTTTCCCCATTCATAATTCATGTTTGAATGAATACCGGTAATATCCTTTCAATCACCTTTGACCGATGGGTTCGTTTGATGCTTATAGAGCAGGGGCGAGGAACTTATTTACTGCGAAAAGCCATTTTGATATTTAAAACATGGCTCGAGCCCGACATATTTTACATAAGTATATATTTTGAATGCAGAGTTATAATTACAATTTCGACCGATTACTTGCCGAGTGGTGCAAATAGGTGGGTTCTCTCCCAGGTATCGCGGGTTCAGTGGTGCCAAAATTCCAGCTAAGTCCTTCATAATTGCACAATCAATATATTCTGCCTATTGTAATGGAAGCAGAAGGAATTCAAAATATTACCAGGTTATTCGTCACCTGGAAATATTTGAAGACCCCACGACAAGAACCTGTTAACTAACATTTTTGTCAAAAATGAGTTAGTATTCTCACTAAACTAATTCTGGTACGCTCTATCCAATGAACACACTTTCAGATCATGAAAATGCCACGGACGTAGAAAATAAAGAGATATATATGTTAACTGCAAATTTTGTTAAAACTGAAATATTTTTGAATTGCAAGAACATGTTAATAATATTTGGATAATTTGTATGGCGTCGTTTTTATGAAAAATCACCTCAAGGGCGCTGAAATGTTAGTTACAATAATAACATTGTATTGCAGAAATGCATTAAAATGCTAAATTATATATTAAATTTTATGTTAGCTATAAAATTCATGAAAAATAGTTTGTGGATTTGTGATGGTTTTTTTTGATTTTATGGATCGTAATCCTCTGCTAACTAGTACTGCGGCTCATTAGGCCTTATTACTATCACCATCTGATGGTTGTATTTAATTGACTGAATTTAAGTTTTCATTAGTGAGTTCTTATTGAAAAGGTCTTAACTAGATTTGTGATGGTACACACTTTTTTTTCAACAAAACGCAAAAGACTGAATATCTCAGAATGACTCGACAGTAAGTTACCAGGTTCTTGCTGTGGGGTCTTCATTTGTCTTTCACTCTAATGTATTATATTCATTCATATTTTTGCAATCAAGACGCCAAAAAGTGCATGAAATCAATTATTATATTCGGGCATTTTCCATTGAAAGAGCACACTACCCTAAAAAAAATCGGAGAGGGCGTTCCCTCAAAAAATGGGCGGAAGTCTCAAAAATAGAATAAATACGTTTGCATTCGTTCACGTTCTATTAAATTCCGGAAAAATACAAACACCCTGACTGAATCAAAAACAACGTAGGAAAAAAAATGCTTGCCGCACGGCGGATAGAACGGGTATGAGGTCGAATTTGCTGCAGCAGGTCTAGAAGGGTGTACAATTTAATTAATTTTGATGAACATATTACTATAATCTCAAATGTTGTCCGAGGAATTTCTCGGGAAGTAAATAATTTATCGCATAGAAAAATAATGTTATGGCTGAAAAACCATGGAAATTTTGAAAATCGTTTTACGCTAAGAATGTGAATTGTAAGAGTTATTTTTTTATTCATCTAAAATATAAATTACTTGTATCCCGAGTGCGTCCTTTGAAAACATTAGATATTTTTGTTAAAGATTCATCAGAATTAATTCAAATGTGAATCTCGGGCAAACCCCTCGATTTCGGAGTGATATATTTATAAACTAACGGACTATTGTCCAATTACACAAAAAAAACATAACACGAAATGGGAAAAAAGAGCAACAGATAAAGAACAGCAGATACATAATATTAAAATGAAGCAATGACAAAAATAGGACAAAATATACATAAGAAAGAACATTTAAATCAAAGCCAATTATATTTGTAAAAATGATACTGGTTATTGATTTATAAACTCATGAACTATTGTCCAATTACAAAAAAATATATGGCACGAAATGGGAAAAAAGAGCAACAGAGAAAGAACAGCACATACATAATATTGTAATGAAGCAATGACGAAAATAGGACAAAATATACATAAGAAAGAACATTCAAATCAAAGCCAAGGTCAAGTCAATGTTTTGGTAGAGTCGGAAAGAATGACAAAAATCATTTAGACTGGTACCGAAGATTTCAAGACCATGACTTGAGTTAACAAGTCTCGACATTCTGGACAGTGGAGAATGATACCCATAATTAGTAGAGTGATGATTGAGGAACAGCAATTCATTGTTATGTTCTTTGAATTTACAATTATTGCTTGATACTTGCTAGTATTTATTAGCTACCTTCGACACACTCCTCGACCGTCAGGACGAAGCTTTTGAATTTCAAAATCGCCTGTGGTGAAGTTGGCGGGCCCGGGGCCAGACCAAATATTGATTCCGAAGTCCGTATACCGCCCGCAGGCTGGACGTTGCCCACCCCTGCAACAGATTTTACCTCTTACACTTGTGCGGACCACATCTGAGGAACTATTATTAATTAGCTTTGATTAACGACATCGCGAACCTTGACTCCATTAGGTTAATGTTATTAGTGGATTGGCCTCTGCGCATTGGGGGCGTACTACTTTTTACCAGCATAACCTCATCGTTTATCAATGAATAGCTACTGATTAATGTATTATGTACTATCAATACCCAATAATGTTAAATGCCAATGTCGTTGGCGTTGATTTGTTGTGAGTGAAATTTATTTTATAGTTCGGTATTATTCAAACTATTATATTTATTTATTTACGCCCGTTAAAGGCTTTTACACAATTATTTACACAAAAAAAAATACTCATAAGCAGTGCAAACATCAATATAAAAAGATCAATATGAAAAGAAATAAAATAAAAATAGTAGGGAGTAGGAGGTACATCCAGAGTTAAATGGTTTCATCAAATAAATTAGCTTTACCATACGAAAAAAACTTTACTAAGGTTTGCTTATATTGTGATATTGGTGTACTAAATATATCAACAATATCGGAGTATTTGTTTCCAAGATGTTGAATTCGTCGCATAGGAGCATAATATTGTGAGGTTGAAGTAGAATTGTCACAACACAATGATATGGTAGGTACTGTTTTGTAACTGTCCTGCCAGGTACATAAAATACAGCTCGTACGCACTACACGATAGGTGTTTATATTTCTGGATTCGTCGCAACGACCTTTGGAACGTGGAACTTCTACAGCAGAGTTTTCCAACTGTATTTGACCTTCCACTCCCCTTTTCAAAGATATTTTTCTTAAGTTTCACACTCCTTTAAAAAAATGGTCGCTTTTTGAACTAATACTAACATTGCAAATGTTGCTAAATACCTTAGAACTAAAATTTTAAGGCTCTTAACAAATCAATCAGTAATGATCGAATGTGTATTTCGATCTGCTGCATTGAAAATTAATCGGTTCTTATATTATGCAGTTTTTTTGCTTTCTTGAAATTTCCTTGGTATAATTCTTGGGACTTTATCTTTTGTCAAGTGGAAAAAAACAGAAAAATATTTTAGCCATCCAAGCTTCTTCAAAGCCTTCTTATTGCCCCCGCTACCACCATTGCCCACTTTGGGAATCACTGCTCTACAGTAATACCTCGTAATCCGCATTTGTTTTAAGCCCCCGCGGATAATAATGGATTATTATACGAGCATATTTTTTAAATTTCATTTTCATCATGGCCGTCATGCCAGCCATTCCAAATTAAAACGTAGGTGGATTAGTCAAGAATTAACTTTATTTCCCTTATTTTTGTCCCGCACTGTCTCAAACAACAATTAAAGCAACCGTCATTCCGACGACGTAGGTATTAATTATTTAGTACGCGACTGTGTTGAATTCTCGACAGAACATGTATAACCATTTTTTATGAACCACAACTAGCCAAAGTAGTCCATAAATTTGAAGTAATAACACTTCATATGAGTTTCAAAACTATAAAAAAAAAGTTATTATTGATCAGTTGAAAAATATGGAATAAACAATATGCATTTTATCATATTTTTTGACAGCGTAATTAATATTAAAAAGCGCCATAACTAATAATAATGACGTTGCGAGCCGAGAATATTTGCTTAGATCTAGAAACTTCTAACAAAAAGCTCTTATTCGAGAGTTTTTCCAGGTTTCACGTTCACAGGAGATTTTTTGCTTTAAATATGATATTTAACCGACCTTTTGACAGGAAAGGGAAGTGAACAATTTCACGAGAAATAAAATCTCACCGTTTGCGATCTTTTGCTGCTTCAGACAGATTTCTGCTTTCTAGTTGAGATAATTCCCTTCCCAAATTTTACTTTTCTTGATTAAGTGACGAAAAAATTTCCCAGGTTGTCTCTTTGTTTTACCGAATCCGAAAAGGAAGATAAAGAGATTACTTTCTTTTGGTCGTCTCCTTTTCCTTTTTCTTGTTTATGTTCCGTGTTTTTCATTGCGATAATGAATTCAGGCTAATATTCAGGAAACGAATTTAGTTGAAAAACGTATACGATTGTTTCGTAGGCTAAGCTTTCGGAAAATTGTTTTTGTTACGCTCTGCAAATACATGTAAAAAATATTTTAATGAAATTACGTAAAATTTGATTTCCTCTTATCTCTCAAACAGGTGTTTCTTTCATTTACCTGAAAGAACCGATGCAAGTGAGACCGATTTCAAGATATAAAGGTTCATGTTGAGATATCATTAATAAAATAAATCAACTGTTTCGTAACTGAGTACTAAAGCTTTGAGGCTAATATAAGTTGGAAGGGAATGAGATGAGAAAGAGCTAGCTTGGGAAGTACTTGGCTACTCGGTTCTGGTCACTGAACAAGGCTAATGCCATTTCAAGCAACTTTTAGATTTTGAATGGTAGTTTTTCACCAGGCTGATAGTGAGAGTATTTACCGCTATGGAACCTAATAGTGACTTTTCCTTTCTAGTTCTTCCATAGTCTAAAATAGTATTTTTTCCCGCTAAACTTCAAAAAGTATATTTCAGCATATTCACGAATGCAAACCATAACATAGGCGACCGTTTTTGCGAGTGAGTTTCAGCGACGGAAGGAATAATCATTGTGTTTAGGTGAAATGCGTTATTCCACATTTGTTTACAAGCAAACTTAGGCCTGAATGGTTTAAACCACTGTCGTAAATCGATGATTAGCGCCATTATGATTTTTTTTACCGTTACCACTCCAAATAATCGCGCCCGTTAACCACCGATTCTCGGCCCATTTCAGCATTAGATCAAATTATGATCAGGTGTCAAGCATAACAGCATGACCGTTATGTTATCACTAAGGCCCAAATTTCCTTGCAAACAATGTGGAATAGCGCTTTTCATCTAAACATTGTCGTTATATATTAAAAATATGTTTTAGGTAGTATTTCTTGGAAACTAAATGAATTGTTTTTTTTCTCCAATTCATAATTATGTTGTTTTTTTTTTATCATTTACTTTTTATTATATTTAAAAAAAAAAAAATCATGATGTCAAAAATGTTAGTAAGTACAATTGTATTTTATCCTGAACAAAATGAAATTAAAAATGGTTCTCGCCCGGAGAAGCATATGGCTTTAGCGTATTAATTTTGTTCAATGTTTATCTTAAATCAGCTGTACCCTGTTTTGAGGCCAATCTTTAGAAACACTTGTCGTTATTCAGGACGTCTTATAAACTAATTTGCCATTTTTCAGATTAGTTAATTTCATTTTGTCCCTAATTAAATTTCTTTTTAAACTCGAAGCGGCATTATTAAGCTGCGGACTTACTTCAATTAGTGTTTGAAACTTTGTCTTTTTAAACGCGACATCTTCATTCTGCTCGGCTAACTTCCAGAAGAACCAAAGTTATTACAGACAAAAGTTTAAATTATAGTTATTTATTGTAATTACATATTATTTTTATAGACGACCTTTGTGGTACAGCGGCAAGGTTATTGACCGAAAGGTCACGGGTTCAAACAGGAGAAATATAAAGTATTACGCGAATTAATTACAAATTGTGTATTTGCTATTCGTTTCAGCGTGAAAGATAGTATACAGAAGTGTAATGAAGTTTGATATGGCTTTGACTTTAGTTACGTAAAGGACAAGAAGAGGAAGCATAATGTTACGGAGGGTAAATTTTAATAAAACCGGATAGCCATTGCTATTGGTGGTGATTTCACTTAAATAGATATTAAAAAGCTCCACGGCTCAAGTCGAAAATGATGTTGTGAGCTGTAAATATCAACGTTGCCCTAAAAATTCTAGACAGTTATTATTTTTCAACTTTCACTACGCCTGAGCTCCCCTTTTGAGAGTTTTTGCAGTTTCAGAATACAGATTTATCGTTTTTTCATATATTTTTTAATGTGAATACCGCACAAGAGTCCCAACTGCTCCCAACCGTCTAGTTAGTGAGACCATGGATTCCCTAATTGGGTATGTTGTGAGGATGAAAGTAGTGGGGAGGGGAAGGCGATGGGTAAAAGGATGTTTGGGAAGTACCTGGCTATTCAGATCTCCAAACATGGCTAAAGCCATTTCAAGCAACGCTTAGGATTTGAATGGTGGTCTTTCACCAGAGCAATACGTTTCAGGGAGTATTTACCGCTATGAAAATGATTGCGCAATGGAAAAACCGCTTGTAAAAATAATACGTTTATATTTATTGTTATACTTAAGGGTTGTTTGTAAGTTGAAGGGATGTTTCCTGTCGTAATTTCCCACCGGACCAAACTAAGATTTCCTCGTTTGCCCTACATTCCCCATGGTATAATATTCCCTTTGATCCAAAGCGCCTCCCTTTGATAAAATACAATAGTATTTGCGCTGTCCAAATAAAGGTAGTGTAATAACGGTGCTGTTGCGTAGTGCACCTACATAATATATGTTATTTCCCAATTTCCCTAATGTGATTCGCTTCTGCGTTACCGAAACCCTTTTTATTATTTTATCATTCACTTCCCGTCACGGAAGGGCTTTGGGAAATGGCTACCCGTTGCAAATGATGCAAGACTCACCTGGAGGATATGCCACATTACTATTGTTTCTATTCCACTTATTAGGCGACTTGACAGCATTCGTTTTATAAATTTTAAAATTTACATATCATTTTAAAACCTAGACTCATGAGAGATCCACCGCAAGTAGTCGCTTGTGCATCGTTATGTCGCAGCTCGACTCGTTTAGCAATTGTGCGTAACAGTTCTAGGTATCGCAACAGATGAATTGCTTGATTACCTTTCAAATATCAACATAGCTGTCCCTTTTTGGCTAAAACAATAAGTAGGCCTAAGCATGTCAAATGTCTATTTCTCAGTGACGTTTCGCAAGGAAATCACTCTCGGAAGTGTACAGAGTGGAAGATACTCTAAGTATGACCCTGGTGAAAGTCCGCCATTCAGAATCGAAAAGTTGCTTGAAATGGCTTTAGCCGTGTTTAATGACCATATTTGAATAGCCAGATACGTAAATGAATCAATTTTACTTAAATTTTCTGAGCAAATGCGATGAAATAGTGTTGTATATTAGGAATATAAAGAAGTTTTTTAATTATGAGTATTTTTTTTATTAGGAGGTACATGATTATTACATCTAGCAACATATTAAAATCGTATAAATTTCTTTTTTTGAACAATTACTAAGTAATCGTCCAACCGAGCACGCTTTAGAGGTCTAGTTGCTACGGGCCCAGCAAAGTTTACGGCCGAGAAACCAAAACTAGACGATTTGGTCGGCCGTACAACCAAATCCCTTTCCTTGTTGAATCTTTGCAGGTTCAGGGGATCGCAGGTTCTAGTCTTACGCACATACTTGCGGAGTCTGGTCCTTAGAACCCGATCGCTTTTGACGGCCGATGACCACACGGAGTCGACTTTGGAGGCGAAGAGCAAGGATTTATCGTCCAGTTTCCTGAAGATAATCGACGTGATCTCTAAAGGCAGTTTGCCTATCAGGTCGGTAACATCGGATGCTAATCGTGTCACTCCCATCACACACAATAGCGAGCAGAATGAATTCATAATAAGATATTTAGCTGTTGCGAGTGTTCAGACGGTTGATGGTTGGTTTTTTTTTTTAATTCCAGGAATTTGGTCGAACCTCCCTTGGTTTTAAGAATACCGTGTTGCCAGCACATTTTCTTCTGAATCTGTAAAAAAAAACGTGTTTTCCTAATACATAAGATTAAACGATAATTATTCCTTTTTTGATATTTAATGTCATCATGGAGTGCCGTGCATTTTCAACATCTTGTTCTTGTAACATTTTTAAAAACAGCACAATGTTTTGAATGTTTTTTTTATTTTTAAATTATGAAAATTACTGACTAATGTTCGTACTCTTTCAGTATTTCAATTCTATACCACCTTTTAAACCAGATACATTTTGTAATTTAAAAAAAACATTTATTTTGTGAGTTATTTTCATATCAATTACTATGGTAAAAAAAAATTCCAACCTCGCAAAGGTTGGAAAAAATTTTTACCAAGCAGTGGATTTTTTTTCAACCAACCTAATTATGCGGTTAATTTCAAAGACGCAGTACTCTAAAGTGTGATTACTGGATGAGAATTGCTAGACACCTCGCAAAAATACGAAACATTTGAAACTACGACCACTTCTTAGTTCGGGAACGGATGAATCGAATGATTTTCATTATTTTGAGTAGCGGCCGTCTGCTGCAAAAATATTCTTTCGTAGTTATTCTGCCTCCGCAACATTTATATAATGCTGGCTTATTCCCCGAGCTTCTATTTATTCCCTTGTTTCCTGACAGATTATTGGTCTGGCAGTTCCTTGCATAGTTAAGTAGGCGCCTGACTCGCTTTTCACTTCCGGACCTGTTTACCACACTTCGACCTCGCTTCTTCTTCCCCGGTACTGCGCGGATTGTAGAGGAACTATAATAAAGACACCTCTGATAAACAATTGATTAAAAACAACGAAATCCATCAGAAATGACAATTCTGAGATTAAGCGAGATATTCGTTATGCATGCATTATTGATTATTATTGATACGGAGACGGTTTGCATAGCGTCCGTAATCACTCGGATCATATTGGTTTTAAAGTTTATTTTGTAGAACTCCATTTTAATTTTTAGGTTTTTTACTTTTATTTAAACAATAATTATTATTATTTTAATTTTTAACGCGTAAAAATAATTACATCGCAGAGCTTTCATCTCTCATGTTTAAACTTATTTCTTTGACAGTAGCCAAGTCCATTTAATGAAGTTCAACGAGGCTGTCATTTGGTATTTAGCGATGCCTCCTGGTTTTCCAGAGCTTGAGCCCTCTTCTCACCGAAGCGTGGCATTAGCGCCTTAGATGAATCGATGTTTATTTACGCTCTTCACATTTCATACAGCTGTTGGTGTTTTTCATTCTCTACAGCTTTTCTGCACGTGTCTTCTGTGGTGGTAGTTAGTAGAACCTACTATCGATCTCTGTAAGTTTCTATTTCTATCCATATGGTGTAGCTGCCTGGCTCGTTTGGGGTTCAGTCCATCTATGAGCACTTTGGAATGTCTCATTCCGGATGCTTTTTTCCATTCTTTTCAGTGCTGGGATTTCACCCACTTTTCAATACGGAGTTAAGTGTGGCAGTCTGCCACCCCAACAGCCGGCTCATTCCTTGCAAGTGGTGTTTCCGTCCCTTCCCTTGCTAGCCCGGTCGTTGTCTTTTTACCCATATAACGCAAGAAATTTCTGCCTCGATTTTTTCAAGACTAGATTATTTCGAATTATCTAGTTAGAATCTGAATGGTTGTGAAATTTTTCATTAATCTCTTATTTATCACAGAACCTTGAACGCGTTCATAGCTGACACCGCGCGTCGCGCGTTGGTAGAAATGTGACTGGTATGCGCACAACGCACCACTCTCGTTGTGCCACCCGTCACTGTTCGTCAGTTTGAATCGACTCTTCATTCATATGGCATTAATATGTACGAATTTTAGTTAGCAACGAACGTGTTAACTGACTAACCACCGCAAAATTTCCCTCCGAAGGGGAAGAACGAGAGAATAGAAAGCCACACAGCTGTCTCGGCACACAATGCTTTGCTACTTGCAAATTCTTCATCTTCTGTTATACCGATGCTTGCCATGATTCGACTGAAGTATTGGATTCACTTGCTTGTTACTCCTTGCCGTCTACTTATATCTTTCCTCTTCTATGCCCTTCTGCCATACATCAGGGTTGTTTTCACACCAATCTCACCTTGGTCGTTACGACTTCATCCGGCGATTATAATAATTTTATTCGGCCGTACTTTTCCCCGGATCGGAATCTCGGTCATCTCGATGTTTTGGCAACTGAAGCACCTGTTCTAATCGACGAGACGGTCTGCCAGCGGCGAGGAGAAGGGCGTGCGGATGACCAGAGGATGGTGGAGGGGCGAGGAATGTTTTTATTTTGGCACGAAGATAGCCAGCCATGCCGTACCCGTGTCCCGAGATGTTAGATCCGTTTGAAGTCAATGACGAGAAAGCTATTTTTAACGTAGACTTATTTTTAGGCCCTCTTGAAAAGTGGTTTGTTTTTCAGGAAACAATAAACTTTCTTATGTTGAAACCTTGGCAACCGTGGTCAAGCAATAAATTTTTGTATGAATACGAAATTTATATACACTTTTGAGGATACTTTTTTATATCAATACCGCGCAAGAGTCCCAACGAGTCAGTTAAGGCATTCCCAATCAGGGTATTTTGTGAGGCTGAAGGGGTGGGGGGAGGAGATGAGTAAGATGAAGGTTTAGAAGTACATAACCAAACATCCAACGACAACCCTAGTTCTAGGAGCTGCGCAGACCGTATCCTAATAAATAAACATCTTAGTTTTTTTATTTTTTTTGATTCTCAACTATTATAGTTTAGTCACTTCCGTGAAATTTTTAGGACAAGTGAAAGAATATAAAAAAAATAAATACACGTTTAAAACAAAACATCTTTTACGATTAAAACTAATAAAATTGAAAATTATTTTTTTTGATTTGAGAGGATTGATCGGAAATTGCTTGGGTTATATGTAGGTTAGTACATAGGTTAGTCGTAAGTTATAAGAAATAGAGTTTTTTCAATCGAGAGGCTTTAGTCTAATAGTTATAAAGTATTTTTTTGTAATATATTAGTTATAAGTGGCAGGCTGTAAGATAGATTTTGTTTGGATTTATTTTTTGTATTTAATTTCTTAGGGTCATTTACTAATAAAATATTTAAATAACCAACAAAAACAACGCTACTTAAATTATCCGTCTATTTTTATTATTATTTATCCAGGATTGCATACGTCACAGCTCGTGCTTATTGTTTGCGGACGATCTCAAACTTTTAATGGAGATTGAATCGGATGAAGATTTTGACAAACTACAAGCCGATCTAGATGCAATTTCGAACTGGTCGAGAATCAATAATTTAAATTTTAATATAAAAAAATGCGTCATTATGACATATAGCCGATCTAAAAATCCTTTTTTTTTCAATTATATTATGAATAGTGAAATTTTAACCCGCGTATTTACCATCAAAGATCTCGGGGTGGTTTTTGATCCCAGGCTAACGTTTTCGAGTCATATAGTGCAGCTTACTTCAAATTGTTATAAACTTCTTGGTTTTGTAATCAGAAGGTGCAAAGAGTTTAATAACACAAATGCGATGACAGCCCTCTTCAATGGAGTGATCAGAAGCAAGTTGGAGTACGCTAGCACTGTCTGGGCTCCACATCAAACCAAATACATAAATATGTTGGAACAGATTCAAAAAAATTCCTCAGGTATGTGTACATGCGTTCGCACGGAACATACCCTATGTTCATGCATCACATGGAACTACTCGAGGAGACAAATTATCAAAGCTTAGAGACTAGGCGCAATGCTGGTCTAATGACAATAGGCTTTAAAATTATAAATCACTTAATCGACTGTCCATACCTCTTGGCATGCTACTGCTTATTCGTACCAGAAAAATACTGTCGCAGCAGGAATCATGCAATGTTCAGAATACCCTATGGTCGGACAGATGTTTTGGCTCAGCATAGCATGACAAGAGGTATAATTCTGTTAAATACATCATCTGTATATATTGATATATTTTCAGATAACTTACTAAAGTTCAAAAAACTTATTAATTTAAAAATTTTATAATTTGAAATTGCTTACTTGTTGTTCCATTGTACTGTTATTGGGTTTATATCTGTTGTACAAAAAAAAAAAAAAAAAATTTGTTTGCACTTCAGGAATTAAGAAAACTCTTTAGCATTATTACCTTCGCATTAATGTGTTGAGTAAGTTTATTATTTATCTATTTACAAAGCGGTATTCTAGCACTTAACATAATATTTGACCCAGTTTCCAGTAGCTTCGTATTACGCTGTTCTAAGTATTTGTAAAATATGTTTCTATTCATTTCTACGCTTTGTTTATTGCGCTATTGTGCATCGGAAAAATAACATAAAAAAATCAATGGCATCGATTTTATTTCATAAACTATTTCTATGTTCAAAAAATAAAACAAATATTTAGTATTGTATTATAGTTTTTTTTTAATTCTGTTAATAATGCTGTAATGCATTTTATTGTATGCTCTAATACAGTGATGCACAACATTTTCAGCAAAAGGGCCGCATTACATATTCTTAAAACGTTCGCTGGTCGCATAGGATACAAGTGTCCTGGTGGCCAGAGATTTTTTTTCTGTGAAAGCAAACTTATCCTTCAAATTTCATTATGTTTATCTGTACTTTTTGTGAGAAATCTAAAAATAGGCACTACCCGCTACTACTTGGGAATTCGTTTGGGACATGAGGTATGGTTTAACAAAAAAAAGGAAATTTCAGTAATGTCACGTTAAACATTTAGATTTTTTTTTTATATTTCCAAGTGGGCCGTACAAAATGGGCTAAAAATGCACTCTATTATTAACATCATCAAATGAACTCAACATATAAATTTGACTGTCCTGAATCGGGATAATCTTCATAGTTGGACAGGCACTCTATTATTATCATCATTAAATGAACTCAACATATAAATTTGACTGCCCTGAATCGGGAAAATCTTCATAGTTGGACAGGCACTCTATTATTATCATCATCAAATGAACTCAACATATAAATTTGACTGTCCTGAATCGGGAAAATCTTCATAGTTGGACAGGCACTCTATTATTATCATCATTAAATGAACTCAACATATAAATTTGACTGTCCTGAATCGGGAAAATCTTCGTAGTTGGACAGGCACTCCATTATTATCATCATTAAATGAACTCAACATATAAATTTGACTGTCCTGAATCGGGAAAATCTTCATAGTTGGACAGGCACTTTGTTGTTATCATCATTAAATGAACTCAACATATAAATTTTACTGTCCTGAAACGGGAAAATCTTCATGTTGGACAGTCAAAAATTAATTGACTTTCCAAAAAAATACTTCCGTCCCCAAATTTTACGTCCGCTCATTTTAAATTGGTGTATGAATGGCCAAGAGCACCATTGTAGGTGAACAGCCAAATACAATTTAAAAAGGACCGGATTTTTTAACGCCTCAATCATAGAGTATTTCTTAAATCCTGCTAGACCTATTTATTAATTTATCATAATAATAATAAAAATAATAACAACATTTTATTTCAGCGGAACAGAGCGGTGGGTGCAATAAATACTCTGTCTGCCATATAAATAATAGATAATATAACATAAAATAAAACAAAATAAAAATAAATAAAATTAAAAAATAACATAAAATTTAAGAAAATATTATAAAATGATAATAATAATACAAAAGCACATGCAGTTACATAAATAAATAATAATGCAAAAGAAAAAAAAAACTTTTACGGTGGATTGAGGGAAATTCTCCACCTGTGATGTAATGATTAAGGGTAGGAACCTATACCTTTACGGTTTTTCTGAAATGATATACCTTCCCGTTTTTAAGACGAATGTTTTTCAGACTTATCGAAATAAATTATTATCAATGGGGAGTTAGGAATTTCAATATACATCCTCTGGTCTGTCATTTCATATTTCATTCTGATCTTTGAATTGTAAAAAATTAGGAATGGAATTGAAAACGTCAATCCGTTTGACTGCGAATTTACGGAGTCACTGCTTGAAATAGTCAAAATTAAAGGGAGAATATTTAGAATTTAAAAAGGCAGCAATCGAGTAAAATTTGCCTTTTTTATGGATCATAAATTAATTACTTAATTAATAATTGTTTCAAAATTAGAATTAACTTTAAAGCATCAATGCTTATTTATTATTAAATATTTAAATAATGTTAATTATCTAAAACACGAATATTGTTCTTTTTAGTTTCTGGCTTTTTGCTGTTTCATATTTGTGTTTTAGATTATTAATATTATTTCAATATTAATTAATTGTTTCACTTATTTATTTAATTTATGGTTCAACACAAAATTTTTAGTACACAACCAATTTTTAAATATAAAATATTGCGACCTACTAAACTAGGCGCATGTAGGGTACTATAGTAGTTGAACATTTTACATAAAATTATCTAATGTAATAAATTACAGTTGAATCAAAAACAATAAGATAATATTTATTTATTATCTATGCAGATTGGGAAAATATTCTTTATCTCTGTCCCATAAGCTGTCCAGTTGCTGGTTTGTGACGGATTTCGGGTAATAGTAGCAAAGTCCAGGGATGTCATGTCATGTCATGGATAACAGCGGATATAATGTGACAGCACAATCCAACTAATCTACTTTTGCTAGTCCAGTCCTCTTCGCATAAGCATTCTTGAAGATCTCAACTATCCGCTATCAGTACTGAGTACCGGTAGCTATGCAATTGTCTATTGCGTAGATCCATAATATTAGACTGAATTCTTTGGCGGACGATATTGCCATTTATTTTAATATCAATTTTAACCAAGGTCAATGACAATTATCGCATCGACAGTTCAAAAGAAGAACACTACTGAGTGCCAACATAAAATAATTATAAATCAATGTGTTTTTTCTGCGCCCTGTGTTTTATACAGTTTGCGAATGTGAAACGTATTTAATACGTTTATGTGGACATCATTTATTTATTATTACATGTTTACAAACAATTTTGAAGAAAATAACATAATAGTAAGTACATTTTTATAATAATTGTAATATTTAAAAATGTGTGCAAGTGCTACTATGTTTTGTTCGGTCGATATTAGTTCTTAGCTCTAGCTAGGCAGATTGCCTGTTCTAAGGAACCAAATACATTCGCTACGCGACGTGTCTCACCTGTGTGTTTGCATAAGGTTATAAAAAAATAAATCTACAGTTTTGAAGATTAATGATAGTCGATAGATATTGCATTCAGTAAAAGGGCAGGTAAAGAAAATTAAAATAAAAAACCAAACGGTATTGAAGTTTCACTGCAGCTGATATTTTGGTAGGTACATTACAGCCTGCTTACAAAAGTATCGGAAGCTACTGTAAATGCATCAATTGAAATCATGAGACTATCTTGAATCAAAAAGATTGGGATACGAGTATATCGGTGTCAATTTAAATTAAACTCACGTATTTACATTTTTTTATCAAATACTATATTTGCGTTTTAAAAAAAATAATTTTCTCGATATAAAATTAATTTCAAAACGTCTTATATCATATGTTGGAATACCACGATTTAAAATTGATACGATGTTGCAAATTAAATAACTTAATCTGAATAAACAGACTCACCTTAATCTCACAACATTCCTCAATTTCTGGGGTTGCCATAGTCCCACTGACTCCAAGCAGTTGGAACTTTTGTGTGGCTCTCACATAATAAAGGAAAGGTTTAAAACATTGTAGTTTTAAGATTGTTCGACTTGAAAACCTTTTACATTTTATCCAATAGTATTTTATCGTTCTTTCATAATTTATTACCTTTACTCATACTGTTTTGTTCAATTTTGTACACCGTTCCCTGTAACTCAATTCTGAAGCAAGCGATAGAAGAATTTTCCCGTTTCCGATATAATCATCTAACGAATATTTTTCCGCTGCCTCGCGCCATTTTATCGGATTTCCTCCCTATAAATCTCGGAAAAGAAAATTTCCTTCAAAAGGTTAGAGCCCAAATAAGTAGACAAATCTGGAATTACCTGGATAATTCTACTCTCGTAAAATCTTGCAAAGATGTTCGTACTTTTATTATGATTTTAGAAACGTCAGACTCGTTTCGTAATGTGACCTCAGCTCTTTCATAAAATGAAAATGTTTCGCAAACGAAACTATGTAACGAAGTATTTTATACAAAAAATCCAGCTTAGCTAGGCATACGAATATCGGAATATCTCAGAGTTAAATATCCTAACTCAGCTATGCGCGAATGTCGCAATATGATGCACGGCTCTCGTTTTTCCATGGTTAACCAAAGGTAAAAGTAACGTGACTCTGACAGCTGTCAAACGCTAACTACGAATCGTATCTCACTGAAATGTTGTCAGACGTCGTTCGATGAATTATACTCACCTACCAGCGGAAAGCAGATTGTTTATTATTTTGTCGCGCGTTTCGTATAAATTTTCAAAATTTTTCAAACCTCCCTCATATTATGCGTTCAAGTTATTGATTTCATGTTGACCGCAGATTCACATAAACGGGTGTAACTACCGACTTAACAGGCATCGTATTTCATACGCATATCATGTTAATCTATGCAAAGTATACTCTCGGTGAGACGATTAAGAAAGTGTAAAAACCAGCCCGAAAACCTTTGGAAATTTACTGAATGGAAAAGAGATGACTTGAACGAAATTCTTTGTGTAAGATTTTCTCTGAAAGAAATTTATTTTAATTTAGGCTACATTTTTTTAAGATTACCTAAATCTTTTTAGAGTAAAGATTTTCCCTTTCCTTTGCAGTATTTTTTCAAAGGTTAATGTTTCAATTTCCACTAAGATTTTATCATTTATTTGGCAGTAGACTAAACTATATTTTTATTTAATTTTTTGGAAGGTTATAAAATCAATTATTATTAAGATGTTATCTAAGTTATTCGGCAGTCAACTTAACTGTATTTTCATTTTTATTTTGGAAGGGATTCAATCATTGTCAATGTTTTACGTAATTCCATCAAACAATTAAAGAAACTGTCTTTTTATTTCTTGGGCCATGTGGGCGTTGTAGTTTTAAAATTAAATTCTGTGTAATTTAAAACATTCTTTCTTTTTCTCTTTTTTGAAAAAAACACGATTTATTTACGTTATAACAGTTTTACTCCTTAAATTAATTAAATCTTATTTCGAAGTTCTTTATAAAATTTCTTAAAATTGGTACCAGAAAATTTGATTTGATTTTAAAACCCTTGAATATCTTCTAGTTCTAACCTCAAAATTGATTTAGCTAGCTTTTTTAATATTAACAGCGCTCATTGACCCTTGTGAACCAGGCCTTATGCACCGAGCTCAATAACGTTTGTAAATATATTTTTTTCACATCCAGTCATGTGACTAATGTGCGTTAAACTGGGACTAACGTTCTAACTCACAAAGGAAATTATATACTCGAACAGCCAAGCTTTTTGTCAAACGTAGCGTACATTTCTTTGTGGGGAAATTTTGGAAAATACCATTACAATAGAGTTAAATGTAGTTTCCTTTGGAATAAGAGTTTATTTGATTCATTTGTAATCTGTTGGTGTTGAAATTATCGCTATAGATATAAATACTGCTGTAATAGTAAAAATGTATTTGGGGTAAATTGTCACGGTAACGCCCTTTCTAAGATAGAGACTCCGATAAAAAACGTTGATAAAATGATTTTTTAAATCCAGTGGTAATAGAAACTTCGAAAAAGTACGGGTGATAATATTATATCGACATAGAAGAGATATGATATGACATAGTCAGTCGCTGTTACAGCCGTATTTCTTTCCCATGACGCTCTAACCAATGTATTTCAAGAAGTCGTAGCTTTTAATTGCTGAAATTGCGCAGCGCATCAATGACACGGTCACAATCATCAGATTAATTATTTAATTATTGTCGGCGTCGCACACAGGTGGGTTATTCGATTACTGGATTAATTAAATGTCGACTAATTGGTCATCACGCCTTACAACACTTAAATTATAATAGAATTAGTCACATATTATTTGATTTGCTTCCTGAAATAACCCTGAAATTTGTCTTTTATTAATAAAATGTAAGATTACTGACAGCCTTAAACATAAAGCGAATACATAAGAGAGAATGTATATTATAGTACTTTGATGGGTTCACTATTTAGGCCTACCGTTCTTGATATACCGTCTACGATTATCTACACAACTTAACTATGACTTTAAGAATGAACTCAACTAAACATTGTAGTTCAAATATCAAACATTTCAATGTGATTCAAGGTGTTCTTGCCTTTACGACCAATATTCCAGCTGACTAGCGCATTATACCCATCTTTCTTATATTATTGATACCCTGAGTCGTCTAGCCGTCTTCTGTCAACACGCTCGAAAACATACGATACACGGGAAAAATTGCTCATACGTACAAAAATTTGAAATTTTATTACGATTACGGTACTTCACGATTTACTCACTATGTATTTTTTGACGTGTGTGTTGAGACTAAACCAGCAACTAGCATCCTCTATAAAATACCCCATTCGAAAACAAACGATACACGGAGAAAATTGCTCATGCATAGAAAATTCTGAAATTTTATTCTGATCACGCTACTTTACGATTTACTTACTATGTCCCTTTTGACGTGTGTCGAGACTAAACCAGCAACGTTACATAGGTTCACAATCGCTATCAGAGATAGCGTTACTCGAAAATGTTTCTTTTTACATTTATTAATTTTATTTTTATACACGCTATGAATTACTTAATTAATGCTTTTATGAATTACACAATTAAATGCGCTAAAAAACCGTATTTGTAAACAATTTTGTTGCAATTGAGGGACTGGATGTAAAAACAAATTCAGGTACCTGATGTTGTTTTTTTGTAAACGTTTTATTAGAAAGATTGATTCCTTCTTTATCTACTGTGTCATTTGTTATCTCTAATTTTTAACCTTTCACAAATACACAATGGCGTCCACTGAATCTTTAAAGAACCGAAAATAATGTGGCCAGATATATCTACATAAGAGCGGGATGAAAATAGATGTCAAAAAGTTTAAATTGGTGTCAAAAATGTAACGCATCGAAGCAGGAAAAAAATATTTGAATCGTTTTGTGCACTAGGCAAGAAAGTAAGTTTGCTATACCATGCACTGGCAGTTGTTAGTCCTACAAAAGGGCAAAACCCTATGAACAAACTAACTAACCATCACGCCGTTTCCCCGCAGGGGTTAGCAGAGAGGACGGACGCCATATAACTCTGTCTTGGCACACACTCCTTGCTTCATTTACATTCATACATCGTCTCATACATACTCTTCTGTTATTCTGACTCTTCAAATGGCCCGATTCAAGTATTTGATTTACTTGATCGTGCCATGTCTTTCTCTGGCGTCCTCGACTTCTTCTTCCATTCGCTTTCGCATCTGCCCAAACCATCTAAGCGTCCCTTTCTTGATCCTATTCATTACGCTCACATCAACCTTGCATTCTTTCCGGATATCCAAGTTTTTAATACAGTAATAACCCTATGAATGGTTACCAAAATTTAAATTGGGTGAAGCCCAAATAAATGCCGCCCGCAGGGCCTAGCAGCAAAAACCGCGGCAGTGGGTTTTTATCTGCTGGTATCCTTTATAAGTGACCCTAGCCTTGATTCCCGGCTCATATTAGTAGAATATGTTATAGTAAGTACTACAAAATACTTCGTATCATCACCATCACGGCGTTACATCGCAGATGGGATTTGATCTCCTCCGCAAATGTCCTTCACCGACTCATGTTCTTCTTCAGTCCTCAGGTCTTCCAATCTTTCTCCTCTTTTCAGTTTCCTGTCATCTGGCATCTTCCACGTAGCCAGCCCATCGCATGATTTGAAACCTACAGACTAAAGCGTCTTAGGTTTCATGCTCAGTCTTATTATAACCTAATTATGTTTATTATTAAAAAAAAAAATTTGCATATGAGGGGCTTAGAAGCAAAGGCAGCAATCTCCAAAAACGTTTCTGTAGCATGTTAAAAAACGGCAGTGTCCGCCTACTTTTAAACGGGCACAAAATATAAAATTACGAGTTCGTGAGTCTTAAGGATTCACTTACCTTTTTAAATGCCCTCCTGGTTTGCTTCAGTCGGCAGAACGGATTTTTTTCCGTGTTTGAAATTCGTTTATTTTGATTTAGAGAGGACCTTCTTCTCTGTTAAAAATGGGGGTTACAAAAGGGACCCATACTTGCAGGGTTTAAGGAATTTTAACAATAATACACTCGCTAATGCTCTTATGTATTATATTTGAGAATATTGATTCTACGCCCAGGAAAAGCTTGATTAACTTGGTGGATAACGTTAGGATTGGGTACTCGTAGAGACAAACTATTATACTAAATTGTTTAATTATCACCGATACTGGAAAACGCGTGGATCCTGCGCGCTGGGAATCCTTCTGTCCAGTCTGATAGCCGAGAAATCCCGCTAATTTGCTCCTCGATGGCGGCTGCTGGGGATCGTAGCGACTCGGCTTATCCATCGCAATATTTAATTCAATTTGTTATTTCACCATAGGCGGTAAATACTGCATTGACTCTAAAAACGTTAACTGCACTATTCGGTGTCTACTGTGAAAACTCTAATATTCACTCTGTTTCGCAGTCGAACGTTGAATAATCTCCTGGCCGTTTCAGCCCGGGCTCGTTGGTCGGTTTTGCTCCCACTTTTTGGCTTTTCAGGGGGGCAAATAGACAAAACATTACACCATAATAAATAGATTTTTAACTAGCGCGAAAATTCAAAATCGCACTGGATCGAATTTATCTTGCTTCATAACAAGCATTGTCAAATTTTGAATGATTATTATAAAGAAATAGAAAATGAAGTGTACAAAAATGTTAGTGCACATTAAACTAGGAACAATTTGAAACAATTATCTCTTAATTTATCACCATATTCACAAAAGAAAAGTGCATTAAACGTTAAATCAACTTTCCAAGAAATAATTTAAAATGAAGGAGATTGCTGTCTTTACTTATAAGTAACCACTTATGCCCAAACAAAATAAAACAATCATCAAAAATCAAGAAGAAAGTGACGTAAAAGTAAAATAATTCCATATGCCCTTGGAATCTTTCCTCATCCTGACGAGGAAGCCTCAAAGTTTCTGGAAACTTTAAATATCAGTTGGAAAGTTCGAAAGACGAAACTGAGATATCCATCTTATTATTTGGGTCATAACAGTACCGAGAGTAGGTTAATTATACGTAATTTTCACAGCATAATCATCTTTACAAATTGTCGTGAGATCTCTATGACTTCGTGTAGTGTTAGCAAAACTTTGAAATCTGTTTGAGAGCTATTAAAATTAGTTTATACCCGTTTAAAATGGAATTAATGTTTAATATCGTTAGTAGAATCATTCATACCTTCGTAAGCTAATGATTTGTGGTAACGTTCCCCACAAAGATCCAACTTAAATCTTATTACCTTAATATCGTCCTACTCAATACCAAACAATGACCTCGAAAGGTTGAATTATTGGAAAACTCGGCTAAAATTTAAGGTATTCCGATAAAGCTGTAGTAAATTGCAGAGGTGTCCTACGATCTACGACTACAGCAAATGGATAGGCTTAAATATATTTTTTAACCACTTACCTAAAAAGAAGTGGATACTTATTTCTATGTTGTAATGATGATTATTCTTATACGTCAGTTGATTTACAGTAGATTATACCGTATGTACATGGATCTAAGTATCCCTATCTGAATCTTATACATAATATAATTTCTGGCTAATATATGGCTCTGTATTCAACTCTACATTGGAAACCTGTTAGCTGTCTGAAAAAGCAAAAAATCAAAAACGGTGAGCTTTGGCGTCATGAAATTTGCACTTTTTCTGTCTGGAATTTATATTTCAATGTAACCATTTTCAGTTCTAAACAGTGTTTATATCATGAGCTTTGAAAAACTCAAGAAATTCACTCAGCGTTTTGTGCCTTAAATTTCTAGGTCAATAAACTTATTTTCAGTCTAAAGCGTAATTTCCGTCATGAGCTCTAAAGCTTTAAAATATCCATTCAACTGTCGGACGATACGATAAAAGCCACAATGCATTTTACATATCTCACAATTTTTTAATAAGAAAAATTGTGTTAGTCGAGTGAAGCCAAGAAGTAAAGTCATAAAAAGTTCATTTTGATGTAAAATTTTAAGCAAACGTTGCAGAAAATTATAAAATAAAGCAGGGCCTGTTTCTGTATTTAATTTACGGCGTGAATAATTTGTATGTCTAGCGAATAAACATAATAATTAAACAGCTATACATTCAACAGCTGCATAAATATTAGGTATATTGCCACCCAGTGGACAATGCCTACGCATGCAGTATTTAGTCACCTTAATTAGTAAATCTCCAGCTTGGGAATTTTGCAGGAGAAACTAAAACTATATTTTTTTAAACTAGTATGAATTCATTTTTTTTTTGGTACAGCTTTGAACTACTTTACGTACACACATAATAAATTATGTAGTACAGTTTTGGACTGTTTTGTTTAAAGTACTAAGCTTTTATATATATTTTTCAATTCGACACTAACATGAATATTTTTTCTAACGGGGATTCATGTATCAGACGGGTCCGGCACACAAAAACTGTAAATAGAGTGCGGTCCCAATTCACGGAGGGTGGCTTGCGGCGTTCCTTTGCTAGGGGGGACAACTCGTTTGTACGGTGACTTGAAGTTTCTGTTTTGAGGTTGCCCAGTGGTTCAAGGGGCGGGAAAGGGTAGTGTGAAAAGCAGAAGTCCAATAGAGTCAGAGCGGTTTGAGTCGAGCGAGTCAGAGCAGAAAGTTTTGCACGGCCGGGTTTGTCCAGAAATATGGTATGCGTTTGTGCCTGACAGGAGATCATCTTTCAGATTGCACTTACAGAGACTTACAGAGATTGGTATACCGGATAGTCCATACCGCCAACCTCAGAGCAATAATATGCAAGAGAGAGCGCTGCTGTAGTCAGTTTTTATGAGGTTTGCCGGACTCGGCTGGACCTGGGCGTGGCTAGGACTAGGGCTAGGGTATTTATACATCCATTCATAGCCCTTGTCGACATAATGTTTTTGTTTATTCGTATAATTACTTTTTCACAGTATTGTTACAAACAAAAGTATAGCATGTAACCTAATAAGCCGTTGAGTTATGTCCATTTATTTCGCGTATCAAAACGTGTGGGCGGAGTCAACGGAGACGCGGGACACGAAGCATATTCTAAAATACTTTAAAGCGGTGTGATAATTTGGGAGATTTTGTTGTCTCTTTCTTTCACATGATGTACGAAGTAAAAACCCGGAGAAAGTGATTTATCCCAATTTTGTATAAGTTGGGTAAAAATAATTAGCTCTCTCCATATATTGTTACTTCAATCCGCCATTCTGTCACGTTATGGGTCCATGGGCGCATCGATTCTTTTTTTAAATACAGGGGCGTGCCTTTTTACGCTGACCAGAGAGTGCCAGGGGGCTTTCAAAATAAAAAGAGGCACTTTTATTTTCAAAAACAAAATTTATATAATAAATAAAACAAAATGTATGCTGTCCATGAGAGAGTCTAACACTAATGTATTTCCGATACAATTCACTTTAATGTTTTTAAGAGTGGAGGGAAAGATAATTTATTGTCTTCGTGTGTTGATTGGAGACAGTGTAATCGTATTTTACCTTGGGTATATCTATTTTGCTTTCTCCAGCTATAGTATAGTAACCTTAGCTACAGGGCCACCGCTAATTTGGTCTCGCGTAGGGCTTCCTTTGCTAAATTTGTTAACTATTGCGGCTTCTCGTGTAAAATAATATGCCCCTTGAAAAGGTGTTCCTTTTGTTAAGGTTTCGGCCTTACTGAAACACCACGGAGAGAAGGGTTGGCTCATCGCGCTTCTCTGTCATATTATAGACATCAAAGCAGATTTATGTTTACCGTGCTAGCACACGCGCAAGATTATCAATAATTTATTTTATTTTATTGGGACAGGCAGAATATTCAATGAGAATAAATTGAATGCGGTAAAGGTCATATTAATGAGAAGAGATAAATAATTCAGACTTAGAAGAACTTTCCTGACACCGTAAAGCCTAATGGCTGATTCACACCAACGTCCGGTTCCGCTCAGTGCCGATATTGTTCCGCAAGAAAACTTATTGATATGGTATGAATATCAATCAAGGAGTGTGTGCCAAGACAAATTTGTGTGGCAGTATATCCTCTCTGCCCACCCTTGTGATATTTAACTACTTAGTTAAATAATTATTTTGATGTGTAAAAATACTTACATCGCAGTTTACAACCATTTTTTTTTATCACTAAATAATATTTTTTATTAAAAATAAAACTTTTAAATGGAGTTCTTTCAATTCAAAATAAAAATAATGAACAGAAATATACTTTATTTGAACTGTTTTTTATTTAAAAAGAAAACCTGCCCCTAAATTTGCTTTTTATAAAAAAAGTTTAAAAACCACATTTAGTGAACACGTGCAGACCTTCCGTAAAGTGCTGATGGAACACGGACATGTTAGAGATAGGAGGCACCGTGCTTTCTGAAGTATCGTCACTGAGCGGTTCCGGACGTTGGTGTGAATCCACCATAAATGTTCGTTATTATTTAAAAAAAAACGCTAATTTGTGCCTGTGTACCTATATGAATATTCTTTTGTTTGTGCTCCGAACGCTCGTTTGTGGAGTCGTGTAAAATTATTTTGTTTAACTTACCTAATTGCTACAATTTATCAAGTTAATCCTCAGTGTTTGGCATCTTCTTAATCTGTCGCATACCATCCATACTAATGTCACCTGTGCAGGCACTAATATGTTTGAGCCAGGTAGGTAGGTGCCTGCATTTTCACGGCTGTTAAAGCAAAAACACTTTGTCCTCGACTCGCTAATTGATAAATCGTCCGATTTTCTTATTCGATGCACGAACAGGCATTGAAAATTGCTCATTAAGCACGGCTATCTATGTCACTTAATTACGGCGGTCCACAGCGTGATTGTTAAACGGTTAAAACCTACAGCTGCTTAAAATGTGTTTTTATTTATTTATTTATTGTTATTCAACCCTCATTGCCTCGGAGCAACGGTCTGTTGGCACAAACTGTACTGTATCATATAAAACACAATGGTATAGAAAACATCGTGGAACAAGTAAAGCCCACGAGGGTAACATTTTGTTATATTTTGGGAAACATTGTATTTAAATATCAAAGTTTTTTTTAATTGAATATTGATAAACATACTAGTGTTATCTGGCAGTTTAATTTGTATTACAATTTTGTTTCTATTCATCGGCTTCTATGGGTATTAATTCTTATTGTAATTGCACAATATTCAGAATAAACGCCAATTTTCCAACATTGAAATAAATTTAATAAAACAGCCCTTTCGCCTTCCGAAGGCAATGCATATCTAAAGTGATCAGATTTATTGAAACGGGTCATTCATTGTTAATGATTGATATTTGAAATGGAAAATTTATTTTCGGGGGGGGACACATCGACCTTCTCTAGACATTAGCTTCACGATAAGACTTAGACAATATTTTACTTGAGACAATATTTTGCTCTCAATTTCAAAACGGGACGTATGTTCACGTTAAGCATACCGTTAATAATGCCTTCTGGATGCGTGCGTGTTGAAGGCTTATCAGCAGTGTATTTCAATTAAAAACCACTATGAAAAGGGTCGAGGATTTAACGATCTCTAGCTTGCGAAAAGCTTAATTTCATAGCATCTACAGATTACATTTCACCTTATCTATTCAACTCATCCTTTTCATACATTGGCAATACGGTCAAATTTTACCATATCAAATATCAACCGTCATTCGAACCTTCTTTCACCTTTTGGTAAATAGCTTTACAGCTGCAAAAATGATAAATTGATTAGCAAATCAATAAACCTCCCCACTCAATTTCAATTGTAATGTACTATCGCGTGTCGATTTTTCGGTCAGTATTGTCACCTCAAGATAATTATTCTGTATATTTCTCGAGGACACCATCTATCGTGGTTCCAGCTCTGTCAGAAGGTATCAAAGACTAGAATAGAATTATCGCGGATCATTTTTTATGATCCATATTGCCTACCTACTATGTACCTGGGATCTCTTATGCTTATGACGTCACGAACGAGCATTATATTAGTATTATTATTGATGACTCTTTGCCGCGCTATTTTTCGCGCTATTCACAAAGGTGACTTATTGCTTATTCTTGGCTTGACGACTATTCTCGCCTTAATATATTGCCTGTGCATTTATTTTTAACCCGTGTATTTTCTTCCGAGCTGAATGGGTACTTAGATTATAATACTTCCATACAAATCTTAGAGTATATAGAGTGGTACCTATCCAAGGCAGTGTAGTCAGTTTTTAATGATTTTTGCCGGACTCGGCAAACTTGGGCGTGGCTAGGACCAGTGGCGGCTCGTGAGTTTTTAGTGTGCTAGAGTGAGAGTGCTAAGATTGAAAAATACGACATTGTTAGTGTTGTTGTAGCCGAAAATGTTTAAAAAAAAAAATTTTCAAGATTTTTTTGTTGTATAGAGATTTATTAGAGACACTATTAAATAAAGTCACAGTTGAGCTTTGAACTGACCCAATGCTTCACATGACATGGGGCAATGATGAGTTACCTTCACAGGTTTTAAATAGTTGACAGCGACACCTGTCCATGCGATGATGAATCCCAGCAATATTTTCGCCACCTCCTGATGTCCGATTTAGACAGATTTACATGACGATGTCATTGTGGTGATAAATCACAAGGATTTATCAGCTCTAGTGAACTTCATTATCAAAATGATAAGGGTAATCAACATGATCAAGTAGGCATTACATCAGTCTTAAACAAAGCTTTGTACCAAGCAAGGCCACTTAAGAACAATACTGAGAAAGAAAAATATTTTTGACACGTAGAGAGGACGAACTGATCAGGAGAATGTAATATGACGTGTATGGGGATGAAAAAAGTTGTCTGGGAAGTCCCAGAAATCAGTATCAAATACTCGGATCACGAAAATGCAATTTTCCTGATAAATTTATTTTTGCGCTTGTTGGTTGGTCAGTAAAGAATTCTGTGTGCACAAGGAAGAACGGAATGAGTTAGTAACCGCAATTGTTCAGGAGAGCCAAAACAAAATTCAGAAATTCCGTTTTTTGTATGTAATCATGTCATATGTCACGTGTCCTTTTTCAAATAATAATAACACATTTTATTTTCTGTATCTCATTTTTCCTTGATATTAGATATTTCCTTGTATCTAAAGTAGAATTCTGTCATGTCACATGTTATTGTGATTGTTATTTTACATAGTTTATTGAGTAATATTTGTCATTTTCTAGTGCAAATATTGACAACCTACCTAATAATTTACCTAACTATTCGATTAATTTACTTAGCATATGATACGATAATGCCTTAGCACATAAATGCTTTATAAAATAATCCATTGGCTTAATAAGCCTTATCAAACAATAAAACTCGTGTTTGCGAAGTTTTTATTTATTTTTATTTTTATAATCTCTTAAATCTGCCGGAAAGGTTAAACAAATGCTATCAAAATAATTCTCAATGGATTTCTCGTATCAGCATATTTCAAAGGGTTTTATATAATATGTGTGCGGGAACTGAGTGCGGCGGAACTTTGCATTAACAATAATGTAGATTATTATTATAACTAGTTATGCGGAAATAATATTTGGCTAATTTATATAGCGCTATTTTTTCATGAAATATCACCACAAGGGCGCTACAAATATTTTATTTGTCTAATAATATCCAACTTAGTAGGTAGGAATAGAAGTATAATATCTTTCGTTCTATTCATCATAATTTGTACTACGTATCTAAAAATCACGACAACATTCTATATTTTCTTACCAATTAAAGATTGCCTTTTATTGGTCTTTTCCAGTGCTTGTTCGTTTCATGAATTTTAATCATAGACATAAAATACAAGGCACGTCATATTCAGCTATATGAAGCGTGTTTAGAAGGTATGTCTCGTTGACTTGGTTTAGTGCAACTAGGCGCGTTGTCTCAGTAACGTATCTACATTATTTAATTCATCTAAGATATTAATTCGTTTTTTACGACTTTTCGTCTTTCTGTTGACTTTAATAATGAGTTTGCAATTTACTAGTTCAGTAGGATCATGGTAAAATAATTCTTAAAAGTAAAAAGAGGTAGATATTTTAACAGTCTCCATGGTCGAGTGGTAAGACGCTCAACTACGAATCCAAAGGTCGCGGGTTCAAACCCAACGTGCGTCAATAACTTTTGTTCAATTAATTTATGCCATAACACATTTAATTCATATAAAATTAAAATAAAAAATATATTTGCGGCACGTTCCAGAGTAATGGATATTCTAAGTATCGCCCTGGTGAAACACCACCATTCAGAATCGAAACGTTGCTTGAAATGACTTTAGCCGTTTTTGATGACCAGATCTGAATAGCCAGGTACGTTCCAACCTTCCTCTTCCCCATCTCCTACCCCTCCCCACTACCTTCAGCCTCACAACATACCCGAATTGGGGATACCATAATCTCACTGGCTCTAGACGCTTTGAAGAAGTTGGGGCTCTTGTGCGGTATTCAATATTTAAAAAAAATATTAAAAAATATGTGAATATGTAACATGAAAAATCATTTTATGTGAGTAAATAAATTAATAATTCAATGATTAATGATACAAAAATATCAAACTTTTGAGAAAAAGATGCCAGATTCACTCACCATTCCGAATGACTGGATACATTCTTAGTATTTTGTTAACAATGTTGACTAAACCTACTTAGCACGACCTATTATCCTGCCGTTGAGAGCTCCGTCGCAACCGCTATTTCTGTTACATGCGTCGTTTTTGAGAAATAGGGAGAATTTACAGAGCTATTGGCGGTTTACCTTTACGTAATCATTAAACCCGATTTCCGTTTCTATGCGATTACACGCTCAAATAAATTCTTATCTTGAATAATTTTCAATCAAATTTGGTTATGAAGCGGAATGGCATCTTGGCTCGCGATTTCCCCTCAAACCCTCGCAGAAACAAACAAAGAATACCAAGTGGCAGACGAAGAAATGCAAATAAATAAAAGGATGCGAAGGAACATTCATGATTTCCCCAGTGGCACGCACCGCCACAACAATGTTTTGAATTCAGCTGTCGGATTCGAACGGAACAAAACCGGAGCAGCGGTTAGTGTAATCCCTCTCCCCTACCCCCCACCCTGTTTGTGAACATGATCGGTTGCTTTAAGACCCAGCTTTAGCCATTCATTTCTTAAAAACACCTTTCACACAGCGTTCCCAAATATACGATAGACCCTGCACGACACAAGAAACTCAGAGCATCTTGTATGAAGTTATAATAAAAAAGAAAATTCTAAGTTAGATATATTATTGGTAAGAACCTCAGAGCAAGAATATATATGGAGAGAGAGCTAAATATTTTTACCCAACCTATACAAATTTACGATAAATCACCTTCTCCGGATTTTACGTCGTAAACCGCGAGATAGAAAGAGATGAGGCAAGTTGTCACATAATATCGCACCACTTTTCGGTATGTAAGCATGTTTCCCGTCTCCCGCGTCTCCTGTGACTCCGCCCACTACGTTTTATCGTGACATAGCAGGACATAACTCAATGATGTTTTAGGTTATATCCTATATTTTTGTTGATAACAATACTGTGAAAAAGTGGTTATAGAAATAAACAAAACATTATGTCGACATGAGCTATGAATGTATGTAAAAATAACCTGGCCCTAGCCACGCCCGAGTTAGGAAAAAATCAACAATCCTGACTACACAAGCTATCCCTCCTAGTATATTATTGCTCTGAGGTAAGAACTTTGTACGGGACAGTCACGCCAGTGACGATAGTCGCCAGTTTCCTCTTCGAATACCTACATAAGGGTAAGGTTCGCAAATTAAACAGTGACTTGAAGAAAGGTTAGCAGATAACAAAAATTAACCCGTATCCCTTTTTATTCAGATAAAATGGACACGTGTTGATAATCGTAATTATTATTATCTACACAAGAATGCGTGTGAACGCTATGAACAAAGAAGATATTTTGAAGGTAAGTCATTGAGTCAAATATACATACGGGTAAAATGTGAAAATAATTTTGTCTTGGAAAGGTTATTGAATAAGTTTACCTTTAGTTTCGAGGTGATTTTATATAAATAGTCATTTAAGCCCGTTAAAGGCTTTTACACAAATACTAACATTAACAACAACAAAAAATAACTAATAAGCGCAAAAAATATTGTAAAAGAAAAAAGTATTATTGAATAACATGTACAAATATATCGTAAATGAAAAGCAACAAAATATCGTAAATGAAAAGCACAAAAAATATTTTAAAAGAAAATAAAATAAAAAACAATATTGAATAAAAAATAATTACCTAAAATATATTATATTTTAGGTTCCTGGTTATGGTTCCTGCTGTCTGATACATACTTACTATATTATTTATTTATTTTAAACTAGTACCTATTTAAATAATAATACATATATGTTCTGATACAACCCTTAAATTAACATTCCTTAGCACAAATTAATAACATATTTTATTAACTTCCTTTTTCATTTTTTAATCATTTTTTGCAATTAAATTTCACTTGGTAATTCGAATAATATATTTATAGCTCCGTACATCAATGAGTTTTGACTTGGTGATTTTTTTTTCCGAAAGGTATTTTTATATGGTATTATTCCTCGTCTCTTGTTTGTGCCTGTTCTAGAAGGTTTCAAATTTTCTCAGAAATTCAGGTGAGGTACGGCCATTAATTATTTTGTAGATCAAAAATATAGTGTTGAAGTTAATCATTTGTTAAATGAAAAGATATTTGACTCTTTCAACATTGACTTGTCTATAACTATTTTTCTTCAACATAATTCTCATAGCTCTTTTTTGTAGTATTGTCATTTGTTTTATATATATATATATATATATATATATGTTATGATTAAGGTTTTCACGGGTGTAAGATGTAGAAAAAATTTTCTCGGTTTACCCGCGTAACGTAGTCCTTAAAAAGGACTTTTTAACTCCTGACGTTTCGGACAGATCACACTGTCCATCTTCAGAGCCTTATGTCTTGAGTTTCTGTCTCAAACTGATAGCTTTCGCACGTCTGTTTGGTCCAGAAGCCAAACAGACGTGCGAAAGCTATCAGTTTGAGACAGAAACTCAAGACATAAGGCCTCTGAAGATGGACAGTGTGATCTGCCCGAAACGTCAGGAGTTAAAAATTCCTTATAAGGACTACGTTACGCGGGTAAACCGAGAAAATTGTTGTAATATATATATATATATATATATATAATATATATATATTATTTACTATAAATAAAATACTGCTACAGTGATTGATGTGTGTTACAGTGATTGAATTTTACACATTTTTGCCGGATACTGTTTTTATGAATCTTCTTATTCTGCACAAAGTGAAATTATTAACTAATTATAATAATATAATATTTACTAATCTGTATTTATTAACGGTGGTCATCTGCAATCAGTGTCATCGTCATGGGGCCTTATATCCAGGGGGTATTGCTTGAATGCGATTATTTTACTATGATAAGTTATTAATATATTCTTAATACCGCTATGCTACGCGTAGTAAGTAGAATAAGCATTCCTACAATATAAACACTTCGAAGGGTGGAACAAAACATTTTCTATTATTTTTGAAAATAGGTACTTCAAATTTTCCATCATTTAAAAACCGAAACGTTCCGACGGTAAATTTTTTGAATCCGGCCATTGTTTAATCGTGTTATATATTGTTCAATATGTATTTTTATAAACACTTATATTGCGGTCATTAATATAAAGCATCAAAAGCTCGTAAATATGATGTAAAAGCTTAAGTACGCTTCTACTTTTTATTTTGAGTACCCGGATGAACCCTTCGTTGGTTGTTAAGCATTCTACTTGAGGAATCAATTCAATGCACTTTTATTGCTTATGCATTTTTTGTTTTGTTTTATTATACTTGCTTCAAAGTTAGTATTGATTACCCATATAATTAATTTCATAAATCAGTTTATAATTTTTTCTTTTCATAATAATATCTTTTTCACCATAATAATAATTCAACATGATACTAAAACGAACATGTAGATTTGTTTGAATGTGCCGATTAATGGTGGATTCACACCAACGTCCGGATCCGCTCAGTGACGATACTGTTCCGCATGAGAGCTTCAGGAAGCACGGTGCCTTCTATCCTAACATTTCCGTGTTCCATCAGCACTTTACGGAGTGTCTGCACGTGTTCACTAAATGTGGTTTTAAAACTTTTTTTATAAAAATCAAATTTAGGGGCAAGTTTTTTTTAAATAAAAAAAACAGTTCAAATAAAGTATATTTCTTTTCATTATTTTTATGATGAATTGAAAGAACTCCATTTAAAAGTTTTGTTTTTAATAAAAATATTATTTTGTGATAAAAAATGATTTTTAATAAAAAAAATCTGCGATGTAAGTATTTTTACACTTCAAAATAATTTTTTAACTAACTAAGTAGTTAAATATCACAAGGGTGGGCAAAAAGGATATACTGCCACACAAGTTTGCCTTGGCATATACTCCTTGATTGATATTCATATCATAGCAATAAGCTCTCATGCGGAACAGTATCGTCACTGAGCGGATCCGGACGTTGGTGTGAATCCACCATAAAACATCATTTCAGATGCACACCAGTATTATTCAATCGGTGCCAATCGCCTGATAAAGGATAAGTCGAGTTTTCTTACTAGTTAAACTTTTCCATATGGCATCAATTCTAGTTTGTAAATTGCCATAGTTTATATTCTACATCACCGTTTTTTAACACATATTTTGCTAGTCATCGTTTGACCTTAAGTATAGAAAATTATACCATCATATTTTATTTGGCCTGTTCAAAAAGTAGCTATTGTAGTCATTAGTATATTGTATATTTAGGATACATGTTTAAGAATCATGACTGGTGGATTTTTTTGCGGCCTTTTTCTTCTGCTTCATAATTCACTCTTACGACCTTCACCGAGTGAATCACAAAACTTATCCACGTTCAATATTACAGCAGATTATGTGGTTTTTAACGGTTTAATAATTTTATCGAGATTAATTTAAAATTCGCTGGAAAAAAATACTTACTTGTTATGAAAGATGATCGAATTTTAATCGAAATATAATATTTTTTGCACGCAAATTTTGCTTACATTTCAATATGGCAAATAAAAAAATGCTTCAATCACTTAATCACAATAATCTTTATTGTGTTCACTGTGAATAATTATCCGTACGAACGAAAGTACGTAGTCGGTACAAGGGTATTTACGGACATAATATTATCATTTATCATACGCTGCCAGTTATCATACCTATACACACTTAGGTTTGTATTATGATATAATTTATTATCCTACGAATAATCATGGATACACTTTCGTTGACAGAAGAGAGAAATTATTAAGAGTAGGTAAAATACACCAAAAGTATGTTTCTTAGATTTTTTTACCACCTCTTTCACAATTATTACGCTAATAATAATTATTACTACCGAGAGACACAATACAATCATTAAATTGTCAGTAGACATTGAAAATTTTTCATGCATTTGCAATGCCAGTATAAGCTTGTTCTAATTAAATATTTGTTTTAATATTAAAGTACCCACCTTTCCTGCTAAATTATTTATTAATTTTGTTGACAAAGCTATATGTTTGAGCAGTCTGTTTGATTTAAAAGCGTTACTGTGACTCAAACACTCAGAAGCACAGTCGAAAAGATAATATTACACAATATATTATGTCTCAAAGAGTTTAAGAGATAATCTATGTATACATGTATGTGGATTATTCGGAGATCGCATTTCCGTACCAGAGGAAAGTTTAAAGCTTGGAATAAATTCCGACTCGAACTAAAGACACATTAAACGCTCAACTGAATTCGGAAGGAAATTAAAACACATCCCTTAAATTTAAAGCGAAAAAGAATTTAGAGTGAGACTTTCAAATACAAATTCATCCCTTCAGAAAATGGTTACTATTTTTTAATTTTTAAAAAAGATAATAAGAGGATAATGATGAAGGAATTCTGAACGCTCTGGACCGCTTGACTATCTAACCAGTCGGTTGAAATAATTCTTCAACACGATATTATGTTAATTGTAATGTAATCTTTTCAATATCAAATCTGCGATTTAATCGATATCAGCACACTTACTGATAAACACACAGCTCACAGTTCTAGGGCTTCGCGCTTGTGTTTTTAATTCTGACATTATTGCTCGAGCTTTGTATTATCTACAATAGATAGGGTTAATCTTTTCCCATCACAGTGTGATACGTTTACCACATATGGCAGAAAATCGGCGTTGAAAATATATTCTAGCCTTGTAGGCGAGTGGGATTTTGGCGGCGCAATTTTTAAGAATGTTGTGAGGAAGCGGCCTCCATGGTCGAGTGGTAAGACGCTCGACTACTAATACAAAGGTTACGGGTTCAAACCCGGTGTGTGCAAATACATTTTATTTGATTAGTATGTGTCATAACACATTTAATTAATATAAAATAATATGAAGTATATTTGCAGCACGTTCCAGAGTGGTAATACACTTAGTCTCGCCCTGGTGAAAGACCACCATTCAGAATCCAAACTTAGCTTGAAATGGCATTATCCGCGTTTAGTGACCAGGTCTGAATAGCCCGGTACTTCTTAACCTTCCTCTTCCCCATCTCCTTCCCCTCCCCACTACCTTCAGCCTCACAACATACCCCGATTGGGGATGCCATAGTGTCACTGGCTCTAGACGGTTGTGGCAGTTGGGACTCTTGTGCGGTATTCACTATAAAAGGAAAAATGAAAAGAAAAATAAGAAGGTTTGATAGAGGAGGGCTGGTAGAACCGAACTTCCAAAATTTAGTCACAAAACGTAGATATTAAAGCGGTCACCTTATTTATTGGAATATTTCTTAACTTGTGTTGTTAGGGTCTCTGTTTCTATCTAAAATTTGCCAATAAACCAATCGTACGTGTGGAGCACACGAGCTTGTAACGTACTAACTAATTAGCTAATTAGTGTCTGTGTTGTTGTGTGCCCAGTTTCCCATGAAACACAATCAATCAATCATAGTAAATATATTGCTTTTGGAAATTGAGACCGATATATCCGTTTCCACGAAGAGGCCTGTTGTAAATGTTTATGATGCCCCCCACTGGCCACTCGACAACTTGGAATTTTTTCCGACGATTGATCTCCGAAAACTTCATAACCCGGATAAGTGGAATTTTCTTTGATATGATAAGTAGACTTTTTACGGTTTCTTTTTTAATTTTTTTTTCGTAAAGGAGTGTGTGTATAATCTTAAGTATAAAACAGAGAATCTGAGCGTTTGTGTTTGAAATTGCACGAACTTTAAAACGGTGAGGTTTGGCTTTTGAAATGGTAAAATGTGCATTTTTTTCTGGTCGGTAATTTTTAGGTCAACGCAATTATTTTCACCTTGCGACGTCCTTTCCATGAGTTATGGAGTTTTGAAATATCCATTTAACGTTTAAAAATGAGACAAGACGTCATATACCTACTGTAGTTTGTTCGATAGCAACAAATACAGAGTTAAAACTCTGGCGAAGCCGAGTAGTTTGCACAATATAATAATTTCATTTGAAAGTACGTACGTACAACTGCGAACTTTTCAAATTTGGAACTGATGTTAGTTAAAATTATCCTTTTTTTGTAATAATCATAAAATTCATACCTATCTTTAATATATTTGATACTAATCATATTATTTTAATGTTATATTTGAAATGGGTGGATTAAAGCAACAGATATTATTTCTTGGCAAATGAAATTACGTCCCATGATATTTCACGGGTAAGAACTAGTTATATTTTTTAATTTTATACCAAAGTATTGTATTTATGATTTTATATATATAAATATATATATATATATATATATATATATATATATATATATATATATATATATATATATATATATATATATATATAAATAAATATATATACATATATATATATTTATTTTTTTCAATAATTTTTATTTATATGAAATAAACAGTATATAAAGTTCTTTGAACTATTACATATATTTTTGATTTTTTTTAACAAGAGAACCCAGCCCAGGAGAGAAATCAATTCTCGTGTTTGGGTTGGGGAGCAACGCTATTACGTAATTATTAATCTCTCCTATGAGTCTCTTTTTGATGTATTTTTTTGTCTTTTTTCCTTTTCTTTTGTACCACCCTTCAAAAAAAAAATGTATGTCATTGTAAAAATATTATTCCTTTTTATTTTAAAATTTTGTCCTTCCCGGAATGAGTATTTTTTTACTCCTTTGGATTAATATACCAAAAAATGTATTTTTTGGTATATTATTATTTTAATAAATAAAAGCTAACAATTTCAATGGAAATTTACGGTTCATTTCAGCTAAATGCGACGCCTTCTTTCAAAGTTCTCTTGAAAGAAATCTTTATTTATTCTTCGCTCGTGAATTAACATTTCTGTATAAATTTAATTAGTTTTCAATCCTTGTCGTAATTCGGAGAGTACCCACAACGCGAAATCCCATATTTCAGATTACAGCATTCAAGATTATTGGATATAGATATCGTTGCCGGAAAGGCAAAAGGGCTGAAGCGCCATTTCGGAAAGTTTACACCAGAGCACTTAAAGTTTTTGTTTTTGTTTTACAATAAAATTCATAAGTCTTCAGTTCCTGGTTGAATAAAAAAAAAGTTAACTCAGGTAACTAAGTGAGAGCATTAAGTTACCTTAGAAGCGACAAAAAGCTAAAGAAGTCCCAAACTAGTGTCGCTTGAGTCAAGCCTTCTCCCAAATGGAAAATATATTTTAGATAGCTGAAGGGCCACTAAAGTCTTCAGAATCAAACGAGCGTCAAAGCATTTGATGCTGAAAAAACCCTCATTAAAACTGCATATTTAACTCATTTTTAACCAATGTGTCGCTTAAGCCTTTTTGCTTTTCCAACGACGATATCGTTACCATCCAAAGCATACCAATTTAATTTAATGTTTTGTATTTATATTTATAATTATATATGCGAGCTGTGTAGGATTGCACTACCCCCTCCACATCTCGTCATAAAAATGTTATTAAGAGATGAGAAAGGTGAAGATAGAAGCCTTAAAATGTGGATTTATAGGTGTATCACCATTATAGTGTGCGAAAAATACAAGATTTTCCAACTGATAATGCAGGGAAATACTGATGGAAGACGTAGTAGAGAAAAACGCCGCACTTCATAGCTCTGAAGCCTACATGATATGTTTTTGGTTCAATTACGTGGTGCAGCCAAGAGGGTGAATATTACTTCAATGTTAGCCAACCTCCGATAGGAGAAGGCATTTGAAGGAATAATAAATAAATAATTTTAAAAAAACTTTGTATAAGACCACGAATATTATTTTATTTTTGATAACCGACCGGTTTCTCTTAGTTTAAGCATCATCAGGGTTCAAAATTAAACTAAAAAAATACAAAGGTTGCGGTTGTATATACATAAAGAGGGAGAACAAATTATTAAATAAAATAACAAAACAATGAGAAAACAATAGAATAACATTTGAATTATAAGAAAGGAACAGAGAGAAAGAGACAGATAATATGAATTGAAGGAAACAAAACGTCAACTGAGAAGGTGATTAAATAATAATGATAAATTTTATGAGTTTACAGGAAATATACCCAAATTATTTAATTAGTTTGTATTGGCAAAACAACCCGTAATGTCAATATTAGAATCAAAGAACATCTCAGATGTTTAAATAACCACGGTTTTTCTGAATTCGCTAATCATCCTATTGATAAAGATCACACCTTCAATCAAAGCACTGTTCTCAAAAATGACCATGGCATCAGATTAAATAATTTTTCATTTGTATAAATATGTCAAACCACAAAGTGATTGCTTTCCACGATTTTTTTTTTAATAATTCCGATTGCTGTCACTTCCTCTGTAATCAATTGTCTATTCATTAATTTTATTAGATTGATCATTGTTTATGCAACGTCCGGACAGATGTCGTTATTGTTTTGACTTCGGCATGTCGCGCGAATTCTTGAGAGATTCATCTCATTGCGCTCTTGGCCTGGGAACGAAAACACGGCCGTGACGTCACGCGCCGTTGAAGTTCTGTCGCTGAAAATAAACCTGTCATTGATTGGGTGAATAGTGACCCCCGTCGGTCTCACGCTCGCCTGGTACGTACGAGGCCTGTTCAAAAGAAAAGGTGAATTTTGAATTTTCGCGGGCTGTGTACATTCGATTATCGATTTTTTTGTTGGTTGTTATGTTGGTACACATATGTTTATCATATGTTAGCATTATCAGCCATTTTGGATTAGTGGTTTGTTTTTGACAACTGGAAAGGTTAGTCACGTTTTTGTGTGTTCTTCGATTTTTTACTTTTGAAAAAAATGGATCAAAGAATATGTATTAAATTTTGCGTTAAAAATGGAGTAAAGTGCTCCAACGTACTTAAAATGTTGACTGTGGTATTCGGCAGAGTCTACTTTGTCTCAAAAAAGTGTTCTATAAGTTGTACAAGCGCTTTACAGAAGGCCGAGAAGATGTTAATGACGATGAGCGTCCTGGAGTTGTGGAAAAACAAATCATGGATTTTATTCTTTGATCCATTTTTTTCAAAAAGTAAAAAATCGAAGAACACACAAAAACGTAACTAACCTTTCCAGTTGTCAAAAACAAACTACTAATCCAAAATGGCTGATAATGCTACCATATGATAAACATATGTGTACCAACATAACAACAAAAAAATCGATAATCGAATGTACACAGCCCGTGAAAAATCAAAATTGACCCTTTCTTTTGAACAGGCCATGTATGTACTACAAGGCTACATATTTTTAAAACTATGAAAATCTTAATTTTCAATCGTAAGACAAAATACCTAAAATGATTATAGATTCTTTAGTAAAATTCCACTATAAGAAAACAACCTGGTCTAAATTGAACGTAGTTATGCAGAAAGCGTCCAACTCACAATTTTCAAAAATCGAGTTTTACATGTTTTCCCATAGATAAATAAATATAATAGATATAAATTATCTGCTGAAAACATCCAAGCTCCAAATGCCTTAGAGTTTTTTTTTACTAACTCACATTACAGATATTTGACATAAATTGAAGCTTAAAATCACTGTAAAATGTAGGATAACATGAAAAAATACATTTTTTAATAAACACATTGATATATTATAAATTCCTTGTTTATAATAATTTTATTAAAGAAAAAAACACTGTCATTCACTCCACAAATGCCGATTACGCATATTAATGCTTTTGTATCGTAATATTTTCAAACGCCTTTTTCTCGGTTTCTTATTTTTAAGTTAAATCCGTAAGCTTAGAAAAAAATCGTGCCTGTGAAAATGCCTTCTTGTGTCGTATTTACTACTCGCAACAAGTTTTTTTATCAACTGGGTGTTACTCATGAATAATCACGGGATGTAACTTGACTTGCCAAGAAAAAAATATTACTTAATCCACCTATTTTAAATATAGAATAATGTCTGCTCAAATATCTCATACGAACGTACGTACTCACAATGGAAATCATTTTTTATAGTCAATGTGGCAAATTTATTTTTTTAATTTCGAAGTGGTAGATACTCTAAGTATCGCCCTGGTGAAAGTCCACCATTCAGAATTGAAACGTTGCTTGAAATGGCTTTAGCCGTGTTTGGTGAATAGATCTGAATAGTCAGGTACTTCCCAACCTTCCCTATCCTCAACTCCTTCCTCTCCCCACTACCTTCAGCCTCACAACGTACCCCTGATGGGGATGCCATAGTCTCACTGGCTCTGAACGGTTGGGAGCAGTTGAGACTCTTGTGCGGTATTCACGTAAAAAAAAAAATAGACCGGAAAATATTTGTGTATGAGTTCAGAAAAATTAAGTAAAAACCGCTTTTTGGGATATGTTCAATGTATTAAGTAAAAAATGGTTGATTTTCAAGGTGATTCCAGAAAATGCAGCCCCTTTACTTTTAGATTTTCTTAAAAATCGAGTGATAGATACTCTCTCTGGTGAAAGACCACCATTCAGAATCTAAGTATTACTTGAAATATGTTTTGCAGTGCTTGGTGATTTGGTGTCTGAGTTTAGGTGTTGAATAGTCAAGTAATTCCCAGCCTTCCTCTTCCCCATTCTCTCACAACATACCCCAAAGTGGGGATGCCACACTCCCACTGGCTCTTTGCAGGGACTCTTGTGCGGTTCTCATATAAAAATAATGTATATGCATTCCGCCGAGCTGCACATTTTGATAGTTTTATAATCCTCTAGTGTTATTCATTTTGCATTCCTGCATTCCATCGTTCATAATGTTTGTAGAATAGTGAAGGAAGCTTCGTAGGTATTTCGGTGAATATTTCAATATTCAATTTATTTTGATACCATCCCACTGCCACTGGTTTTCATTCACGGAGACCCAAAGCTCAACATTGCTGTATGTGTGGTACATAATAATTTAAGACTACTTACAAATCACACAACAATTCGAGACTGCTAAAGAATGCCACAATAATTTAACACTGCTTAAAATAACGTAATAATTTAAGACAGCGAAGATGAAATTGGTATACTGTCGCAAATGATGTTTAGATTCTAAGGATTCAATCAAGTTTTCTCACAATTTTTATTCCACGTAAGTACTTGACTCCACGCATTTCTTTATTTGCTAGTTTTACTACACCACTATGCCTGTGCTTTTGTTTTAAAATATGGAACAAATAATACGACTGCTTACTCATTTTTTTACAGTTGAACGGTTTTAAAAGCTCCATAGCTCATAATAGATTTTATTTTTTGAAATTTCACAATACCTTTTAAATGTGTTACGATTTAAGATAATGACGTTGCGAGCTGAAAATATAGACACGATTAACTCATGCCCAACATTTGTACACGGTTTACATATTCCGATTATTAAATGTATTTTTTTATGTGACTGCCGCGAAACTCCCTACTGATTTGTGGTATGTTGTGAAACTAAAAAAGGTGGGGAGGGAAGAGGAATTTTGGGAAACAATTAGATCTTCAAATCACTAAATACGACTAAAGCTGTTTCATACCTCCTACAATACAATAACCTTCCTCTCCTTGAAAAGACCCTGCAAACACCATCCCTAAACGTTGACATAATGTGACGTTGAATATTTAAAAAGGAGCAAAATTTCTGAATCGAAACATTTTTAAATATTTAAACAATATCATTAATCTAAAACACAAATATGAAACAGAAAAATCCATAAAATAAAAAAGACATTGGTCACAAACGAGACTCGAACTCGGATCCTCTACTCTATCCGAGAGTAACGCCTTGACCAATTAGTTAATTGGGACCTTATCAGAAAGTGGCATTTCAATCGATCTCATATTTTAATTGAAAATTAGGAATATTGTTTTTACTTTCTTTTGATTTTTGGCAGCCATCTTTGTAATGAATTCAAATAAATACTCGTAACATTTTTCTTCTTAACCTTTTCAATTTCGGACCTTTTCCTCTCACATTGATAAAATGACATTCGCAAAACAAATGGCCGTCAATGGCACAAATTGTAATTGAAAACATTTTATTTAGCAACAAAAAATTGATAAAAAATAAATTCGTACATCACGTGGAAAAATAAACCCTCCCCTCTACGTGATACCATCAACATTTTCCGGCAACAGACGTCATTATTACAAAATGATTACACGGTTGCATTTTCTCCACTAAATAAAAGGTTTAATATAATATGTTGTCACAAGCATAATCTGATTTCACACAAAAGGCAATTATATCGCCCTTTTGTTTGTAACAAAATTATTCTGCTGAGAGTTATTTGAATAATATAACAAAATGCATAATTTCTATACAAGGTAGATTTAAATATGATATTTATTATAATATAATATTAATGATAAAATAATAAATGCCGAGTGCTAACTATAAAGCAGAAAATCTTTTTTTTTAAGCAGCAAAAGCTCTCAAACGACCAACTGGCGTCGCATCGTGGTATTTTCCTAGTTTTTTTTTATATCTAGAATTTGTTGGTTAACGTTACTATTATGTCAGGTCGCAGCGTCATTTCTATCATAAGCGTTGGTGCTTATCGGCAAGAGGTGGGGCACTGGAAGAAACTGTTTGATTTAGGAACTCTTCCGATAGCTTTCGACATTTTTCCAATTCGTCATTTTTATTGTGTTTTTTTTTTAGTTTCCGCTATTGTTGGTCAAACTTGTTATATACCTCAAATGCAAGGAATATGTATTTGTAATCTTGTTATTTTAGGAAATGTTATTTTTTGATTTTATAAATGCATGCGAGTTTAAATGCTCGGTGTAGCGATCTAAAACGAGGCAAACCATCCGCGACAGCAATATTTAATTGCGCATTATTAGAAATAAGATGGGCGCCACTGGGACAATGTTACCACACATCACAGACAGGTATATACCGTGTTAAGTGTCGCTAACAGTTCGCCTACTTTTAAACAGGCACAAAATATAAAATGACGGGCTCCTGAGTTCCAAGGATTCACTTTTCTTTTTAAATGCCCTCCCGGTTAGCTTCAGCCGATAGAACGCATTTTTTTCCGTGTTTTAAATTCGTTAATTTTGATTTAGAGAGGACCTTCTTCTTTGTTAAAAATGGGGGTTACAAAAGGGACCCATACTTGCACGGTTTAAGGAATTTTAACAATAATACACTCGCAAATGTTCTCTTGTATTATATTTGAGAATATTGATTCTACGCCCAGGAAAAGCTTGATTAACTTGGTGGATAACGTTAGAATTGGGTACTCGTAGAGACAAATTATTATACTAAATTGTTCAATTATCACCGATACTGGAAAACGCGTGGAACCTGCGCCCTCGAAATCCTTCTGTCCAGTCCGATAGCCGAGAAATCCCGCTAATTCGCTCCTAGATGGCGGCTGCCTGGGGTCGTGGCGATATTATGATTATCCATCGCAATATTTAATTCAATTTGTTATTTCACCATAGGCGGTAAATACTGTATTGACTCTAAAAACGTTAACTGCTCTATTCGGCGTCCAATGTAAAAACTCTAGTATTCACTCTGTTTCAAACGTTGAATAATCCTCCAGGCCGTTTCAGCCCGGGATCGTTGGTCGTTTTGCCCCCACTTTTTGGCTTTTCAGGGGGGCAAATAGACAAAATATTACACCATAATAAATAGATTTTTTAACTAGCGCGAAAATTCAAAATCGCACTGGATCGAATTTATCTTGCTTCATAAAAACCGTTTTGCTGACAAGATTTCCACTAACTTCATTCTTCATCTTGTACTTTATGAAATTATTAATCAAGGTTTGTCATATTACACAATTGCACATCCCTCAAATCCACAAATATATAAATAATACATACCTATATAGTAGATATTTTATAAATTCACAAGGACAGGCAATAGTTGTCTGTCATCCTGCATATATTATAACTTACTGTCCTGTCACTGTGTTTAAAATGCTGTATACACATATTCGAACTTACCAATGGAAAATAATATATGTACGCCCGTATTACTTGTAGATTTATTTTCATCATATTTTTATTGTCGGTACAGTTTGACAGAAACAATGCTTCAACATGATCTGTAAGCAATATTTTTTCCCGGAAAACGTGATACATCAAAGGTGTTAACCCTTTTTCGTCGGTAGTAATGTATATGGATTTAGTATTTTTTTATGTTTACCTAATATTTTTGGTTTATTTTCTGAGCTATGCAATATTGATTGAAATCAACAATGGTTCTGATGACCCAAAATTATGGTAATAAAGTAAAATAAATGTTTTGTTTAACAACACTTTATTGTATATATATAGTTAACTAGTTTCAGTTCATCCTGTAACTTTATTAGGTCTGTATAATACAAACAAAAAACTTGAAAATATTGTCTTACAGTTAAGTAATATTTTATGATTTCTTTCTAAGGCCTGTATTTCTACATAACTTAGGTAGTAGATATTAATCTAGTACAAGTTGTACTGGTTAGTGTTTAAGCTATCAACGAAATGGCTCCACCCTATATCTCTGAGCTATAGTTCTGGAAAATACTGGTCTGAGGCAGTCAACTCTTCTTAGATCAGCGACATCATCTGCTATCGGATGCTTGAAATAACTTCCCCATATCCGACCCCAAGGCTTGAAATAAACTTCCTATCGAATTGAGATTTATAGCCAGGCCCACAGAATTTAGATTAGACAAACTAAAAACTCACCTTTTCAGACAAATTCGTCATTCTACTCATACTAATCAATAATTCTTTAAAAATTACATACTTATTCCTGTGTTTATCTATATTTTAATTGTTCGTGCCCAAAAATAAATTTAAAAAACGTTAAATGCCTAATGTTCAGAATAGTATTTGTTTATTATTCTCTACGATTGCGTGAGCCCCATGGTGTCTGGGCGTAGATGCAGTAGTACCAACACAATGAGAACATCAGTACTGCCAATGAAGGTTGTATAAACCATTAGAAATAACACTAAATGGTTATGACACCTATTTTGATAAAAAAAACCATCAAATTCTAACCTCCTTCCTATCCTCAGAGCGGGTGTTCCATCTCCTAAAAATCTCGTATTATAATCACAAAGGTTTTTTATGTGAATACCGCGCAAGAGTCCCAACTAGTCTCAACTGTCCGGAGCCAGTGCGACTATGGCATCCCCAATTTGGGCATGTTGTGAGGCTGAAGGGAGTGGGGAGGGGAAGGAGATAGGAAAGAGGAAGGTGGGGAAGAACTTGGCTTTTGATATCTAGTCACCAAACACATTTCAAGTAACGTTTCGATTCTGAATAGTGGTCTTTCACCAGGGCGATACTGAGAGTATCTACCACTCTCATTTGATTAAAATCAACAGTGGCTGATATTGGGTTAAGTTGTTAAAACACGTTGTGATGTAATGTCGTTCCTCTAACACAACACCAGTTACATGATTCGTCCTTAATGACCTTCCATCATTCCTCTTAGGATGCTATAGTACCTATTGTACTATATCGTGTGCTCAAATAAGCTTTGGTTTAAGTTTCAGTTGACGTTAATTAAGGGATTGTGGGCGTAATTCCCACCTTTGGGAGCTGTTATATTATATCGTTTTAAGATGTTCATATCAAAATACGGTACATTACTTTAGAAACTCGTAAATCTCATCTCGTCCTTGACTCGTTACGCATTATTAGTTGAAAACTTTTTGTGTAATATATTATGTAGCCTTTTGTTAATATATAAGATATAGCTTAATTAGGGCATTATATTAACAACTAGCAATATATATATATAAAATATATGTATTGCTAGTTGTTAACATAATGCCCATTTATACGAGTACATCCATTATATTATAATGGGTGTATGGACGATACATACAAATAACAGAGACCGAAATCCAAAGAGTAAGAAAATTCAGTTGGAAGTATAAGTGTGGTGGGAAATTCAGAGGATTTAATTGAGAGTATATCTGATAAGAATTAGAATTTAAACCTCGTCCCAAGATAGAACGTCGGTTTCTACGGTAAAGTAAAAGTAGCTTTTAAAGTTATCCTAACTATGAATCTAAATCTGTTTATGTGACGCAGCAAAAACCCTATGAGCTCTGACGTCATGAATAGTGCAGAGCTTTTTCTGCTTGGAGATTCTAAGCCATGGATGCAAAACCTTTTTTACGGAAGGATAAATTTATCTATTTTGCAAACGTTCGCCCGCTGCACAGGGTGGGTACAAGTGTTGTCGATAGTGGTAAATTATATTCTCGTTTAAACCAAAAAATAATTAGGTACCTTTATTTAGCCAAGCGGGCCGTACGAAATGGGCCCGCGGGTCGCCGGTTGTACATCCCTGTTCTAGGTCAACGAATCCATTTTCAATTCGCAATTCCATTTCGGTCATTAGCTATGAACCATTAAATTATTCATATATCAGTCAAACAATGAAGTGCGGGTCTATATTGTTGTTCAATTTATTTCAAACCAAATCTTGAGCGAAGCCGGGTAGTAAACTGGTCACATGCGAAAAGGCACCCCTGATAAATAGTTTGCTTAGAAAGCATACATTATAATTATTAAATTAATAGGGTCAAAAACTAAAAAAATAAATGTGAACTCAATTCGTATTTCGAAAGAAAATTGAGACTTTTCACATTTCTATTAAAATTCACAGGTGCAAATATCTCTCAAAAATTGCGTGTCGTCGATATATCGACGATATGTTTAAATATATATAACATTTGAGTGTATTTTTTTTCCTGGTTTTTTTATTTTATTTTGTGTATATTTTTATATCACAATGCTAAGTTTCCTAAACAAATAAAAAATAAATAATAAAACATCTCAATATTTGACAAAGTTATAATTTTTTATTTAGCATCCCAATTTTTCATTTTTTTACCTGTTTTTTAACACGCAGTTTTAGTACATATTATGAAAAAAGGCCCAGCATACAAACGGTTATTATTAAAGTTAATTTTTGCTCTTTTGTTGGTATGTATGCACTTCAATGCCGAAAGTATTAAATTAACTTGTAAAATAAAACAAGATAATAATAATATATTTGGAAAATTTGTATAGAGCCGTTTTTGTGAAAAATCACCTCAAGGGCGCTGTACAAATTTAATTTCTACTTAATATTAATTCTTAGTTTATATAAATATACAGCAACATACTTACCTGGCAGGTCACTTCTGGCAGGACACAATCACCATAAATATCATAATAATTTAGAACTTAGCTGATTCTTACAAATATATATTTTTATTGATTTTGTTAATTTTTTTATTATTATTTTTTAATTTTTAGGGCATGAGAGCAAATACAAAATATGATATATCGGAGGTATTTTTTTAATTTTTCGTAGTGAGGAACAGATAATGGTGAAAATCTTCTAATGAATTTAAGGAATGCGAGTCTGAAAAGTTGTCTTGGTTTGAACAGAAATTCTATTGGGCTTGTTACATCTTGATTTTATGGATATGATTTTCTGAAAAAATGGGTTTTTAGTTTGGCTCTGAACTCTGTCGAGTCTTTTATTACTCTCAGATCATGTGGTAGTCCTTTCCAGGCTTTAGGACCTGACACTTCGAAGGCGCGCTCTCCGAACTTAGTGTCTGGTGTGCGCTTTGGTTCCTTCAACCTTCCGATAGCCGATGACATTGCCAATCTAAGGGTTGACTGTCGCGAATTGGAATCTTCAGGAATACACAATTCCGATAAATAATCCGGAGCCATTCCGTTAATTGATTTGAAAACCATCCAGCAAAGCTTAAACTGGATTCTTTCGGGACATTTAAGCCAGTGAAGATTTTGAAATTAAGGATAGTGAAAGAAAGAGGGCACTCTCGAAAAATTGTATTTTAAGTATGTCATACGTCAGTTCTTGTGTTAAATGTAGCAAGTGGGACAACGTAAGCAGGCGGAACGTGAGACATGCGTTAGACAATCTGTAGGAATATGGATGAAAAAATAAGAATAAATAAATAAACTGGTCGAATATGTGGGGTGCTCTTTTATATCTGCCTGCTCCGACAATGCTATATGAAAAAAAAATGGTGCCGTCTCTATTTTTCACATGGTCATGGTTTTTGTGATTATACAGAGGGGCAGACACGCTTACCAATGCCACCATTATTTCAATTGTGACCTAAATAGCGTAATGATCTACGCTTTTGAATTTGAATCAAGAAGGTGCGGGTTCGATTCCTGCACAGGGCAAAAAATAAAATCACGTAAATTTTATTAATACATGGGTGCTAAGGCTGGTGTCCGGATAGTTACCAGGTAGATTCCTTGATGGTACAATTTTTATTTTTTTCATAGTGAATACCGCACAGGAGTCCCAACTGCTAGAGCCAATGGGACTATGGCATCCCCAATTGGGGTATGTTGTAAGGCTGAAGGTAGTGGGGAGGGTAAGGATATGGGGAAGAGGAAGGTTGGGAAGTACCTGGCTATTCAGATCTGGTCACAAACGGCTAAAACCATTTAATCTAGCAACGTTTCTGATTCTGAATGATGGTCTTTCACTAGGGCGATGCTTGAGTATCTACCACTCTGGAACGTGTCGCGAATATACTTTATATTATTTTATATGAATTAAAATTAAAGCGCGACCTTTTGATTTGCAGTCGAGCGTCTTACCACTCGACCGTGGAGGCCGTCAGGGCAAATACGGTGCCTCAGCAGAAGCGAACCGCTCCAATTGCGCCTGCATAAGATTAAAGTGTTAATGTTTTGCATACTTACAATGAGATACAACTTTTTTGTTCATTATAAGTTCTACTTTATATGGAATGGGAAAACTGTTAATTTATTTGGTAATCTACTCAAGCTTACGTCAGTAAGGATGGTATGGGTACTAGGCAGTCTAGGTACTACTAACTTGCTCAACATCTTATCACGTTTAATACAACAAACAGTCGCTTTCAAGAAATACGAACGTCATCGGGTAGTCTATTTCGGTTATTTTGCGAAGAGCGCGTGCTGAGCTCCGGCATCAATAACGAAACGAAAATATTATTTTATGATTTGTTTTGCAATGTCATTTGCGAGCTTTCACTGCTTTCCGAATATACTCTTTGTGGTAATCATTTCTGGGTTGGAATGCCTAATACTATTATTTATAACCATACAAATTGGGAAATTTAAAAAAGAATGATCTTATCTAACCCTTAATTTCTTTACAAAAATAATTTCGTTGTGTCAATCAACTATAAATAATATCCTTTGTGAGTACGTAAAACCGTACGAATGTGAACTTTTCAAATTCGGAACAGATGTTAAGGGTCATAACCCAAAAATACTCGTACACACTTTTAGTTTTCTAGTACAAGCGAAACTATAGACTATTTATCTTTTAATTCTATACGGGTATTTAAAGAAATGTTTAAGGTTTCCACTGAATACAATTATCAAATAGTAATCTTTTAAATTTCTTTATAAAATGCATATTGGAATTTTAAGTAAAACGTTCAAAAATGCCTTTGCTGGTTTCCAAACTTCACATTTTACTGACATTTTAGTATGTTTTTTATAAAATTTTAAGGATTACAGTTAAAATATATATATTCACTAGAAACCTCGGACATTTTTATAACTACCCATAGAAAAATTGCCGACAAATCATTTGTATTGCTCGTATTAGAATGTTACAAAGTAACGTCGAGCGTCATTCTTAAGTGCTGACCCTTAATTGAAATTATCAAATTAAAAAATATTCGTTTCAAATCCCCACCTACCTACTAAAGTACCTACCTATAATGTATTTTAGCAGACTTTATTCATTTTTTTATAAAAAGTTTAATTCCGTATTTTTTACGGGTTACAACTAGTATTTCAATAATTTACTTCATTTCGTAATATTGAACAAGAAATCTATTCTTCAAACGGAAATGCATTCTTCAAACGTCAATTTAGGATTAAATATTAGGTGAACTACTGACGAAACTTTTTTATTTGCAATTCTCGCTTAGTCTTCAAGACGAGTTAGTATTAAGAAGTTATAAGCCATCAACTTCAGATACCCAGTTTCACTGCCTTTTCTCCAACGATGCGATTAAAAATAGTTGATAGTATATAGTGCAAGTCATACAATTTCTGGAATCTTTTGAGTATTTTCCCGAATACTTTTGACATTTGGGTATTTTTTTCTAAAGAAAAACAAACATTCCCTGGTTCCGAATAACCTGACAATATTTGAAAAACTCTTACGCAATGATGGAGGACTTAGCTAGTAGAGGAATTGAATTCACGACGCCTGGGTAGGAATCCGAAGCGTTTGTCTACTCAGCTACTAACCGATATACATATAGCTAATGATATACATATTCTCGACACTTAAGCATTATACAATATTCCCTGTACATAATAATTGTATGAATATTGTCTTTAATATTTAATATTCCCATCACCTGAGCATTTTAATCTCCTGATTCATGTATTATTCCCGGCACTAGAGCAAAACAATTCTAGAATCATTTCATATTCCCTACATCCGAGCAATATATTTTCTGGAATCATTATTTCCGACAACTGAGCGTTATAATTTTCTAGGACACCTAGACTTTGAACAATTCTGAAATCTATTGAATTAGAATTAACTATAAAGCTTTTATGCTTATTATTTTTATATCAATAATTGAAATAATATCAATAATCCTCAACTATGAAACAGAAAAAAATATAACGGTCTCGACCGAGACTTGAACTCGGAACCCCGGAACCCTCCAAAGATGGCAGCCAAATCGTAAAAAAAAATAGAAAAAAAATTATATTAATAATTTTCAAATGGAATGAGATTAAAAATGCCGAATTCTTATAAGGTCTAGGTGGCTGAATTGGCAGATGCGTGCTCCCAAATAGAGTAGAGGTTTCGAGTTCGAGTCTCGGTAGCGACTGTTATATTTTTTCTGTTCCTTATTTACGTTGAGGATTATTGATATTATTTCAATTATTAATTCTGAAATCGTCGAATATTCCCGTTAATTTGGCGTGATTTAATTGGCTGGTCTACCTGGAGTGTAGACATATTCAAAAGCAACATTCTAAATATTTATATACTTTAATAGCCGCAATGAGCATCCAAATTGTTGATATCATGCAACGTTTCCATCATTTTGTTACAATTTCTACCCAGAGTGCAGAAGTTCGCAAAGTAATTACTCCCGATATCTGAGCATTCAAATTTCTGAAATAATAAGTAAATTTATCGTAATTTCTACCCGGAGTGCAGAAGTAACCGAGGGAAACATTATTAGCTAGATCTCGGAGCTCTCGCAGCCTCCGCCCGGCTCAATATGCACCCGGTGACGTCACCACCCGACACAGTGACCCCGTTCTGGCCGGCTCCGGCCGCCGCGCTGCGCGATTAATGATGTATCTCCCGTTAATTAAAGACAGTCTTGGAGAAGGATGGAAAATTGAATGATTATGGAGACGACCGGTTAAACATTAGCTGTTACCGTACGAGGCAAGAATTTTAAGGCAAATACATCTTAACTAATTAACCATCACGACGTTTCCCCGCAGGGGTAGGCAGAGAGGACGGGCCGCCATACAACTCTGTATCGGCACACACTCCTTCCTTAGTTACATCCATATATCGTCTCATACATTCTATTTTGTTATTCTCCTAGTTACATCCATATATCCCGATTCTATTTTGTTCACTTTGATCGTGACATGTCTTCCTCGGGCGTTCCCGAATTCTTCTTCCATTCACTTTTGCACCATATCTTCTTTTCACATTTATTTCTTCGTTCATTCGCTCTGCATGCTCAAACCATCTAAGCGTCCCTTTCTTGATCCATTCCGATATCCACATTTTTAACAGTCATACATGGTTTTACCGCACATACGTCTCAGGGATCTCATTTCCACAGCATTCAGTCCACTTTCATCCTTCCTCTGCCAGTTCCATGCCTCACTGCCATACATCAGGGTTGGTATAAGCACTCCATTATGGACTGCTAGCTTCGCTTCTTTAGGAAATTTCTTATTTGCGCCAACAGCGTTCAGTCCTCCATTAGTGGAGTTTCCTACATTCACCCTTCTTTCAATATCCTTATCGGCTTTTACACAAGGATATAATACATCTTTGAGTTTTTACGATCACTATCTTCTCCCCCCTTTTTAAAGTGGAACAGAAGTATTTTTTTACCATCATCATTTTACTTTAGTTAGTCTGTTAGATTCCTTTTTTAAATTTATATTTATGTAATACCGCCCTAGAGTCTCAACAGCCCGAAGCCAGTAGAACTATGACATCCTCAATTTAGGGAATTTAGCGAGCCTGAAAGTAGTGGGGGAGGGGGAGAAAAAGGTTGAGAAGTATTTGGCTGTTAAGATCTGGTCTCTAAACGTAGATAAATCCACCGGGGTTAAGCAGAGAGGATGGAACGTCCTACAACTGTGTTTCACACATAATCTCATACATTATATTCTGTTATAGTGACTCTTGATATGACAATATTAAATGAAGCGATGACAAAAATAGGACAAAATAAACATAAGAAAGAATATTCAAGCCAAGATTTAGTCAAAGTTTTGGTAGAGTCGTGAAGAATGACAAAAATCATTTAGACTGGTACCAAAAATATAAAGACCATGGATTGAGTTAACAAGTCTCGGCATTCTGGACATTGGAGAATGATACCCATAATTATTATGAATCAGAGTTCCTAGGGCGTCTCGGACTTCTTCCTCCTACTTGCTTCGTCATTTTTGACCGGTTAGTAGCTGAGTGGACAAACGCGTCGGATTTCCATTGCGCTTATTATGATGGTGGTAGGAGTTTTTCAAATATTGCCAGGTTATTCGTAACCCGAGAATGTTTGTCTTTCTTTAAAAAAAAACATATTTGTATACTCCTTACACTTTTTTCTCATTTGATTCGCTCTATGTGTTCAAATCATCTTTTTCGAAAGTTTTCCTTTCTCAATCTTGTTCATAATGCTTACACCAGCCGTGCATTATTTTATAATCTCCTCATTAGTAATACAGTATATGGTTTTAATACACATATGCCCCAGGGATTTCATTTTTACTGTCTTCGGTCTAATTTCTTATTCCCCTGCCAGTGTCATGCCGCACTGCCATACGTGAGACTTGGTACTATAACTTCGTTGGGGACTGTTAACCTCGCTTCCTTTGACAACTTTTCTTTATTTTACTTATTGCTTTACTATTCATTCGAATCACCTAAGGGATCGCTTCGGGGGAAATTGTACCGTAAAACGGGCGGCTTAAACTTTATTTCCCTAAAAAAATCACCTTTTAAAAACTTTACGACTATCTCCTATCCGGCAAATATTCTCCAGAGTGAAATAAAGTTACCCAACTTCATAAAGGTACGAACTTACATAATAATATGTACCTACTTGCGCCTTTGGCAATCTTTTTCTTATTGTCTTGGGATTTCTCGCTAAATATGAAATAATGAAGAGTTGGATTCATCGCCCGAGTTTCACCATTTAAAAAAAATAGAAATACGTTTGATGTTAACATCCAAAAAATATCTAACAAATAATATCGCGTCTTATTTTATTGACAGTTAAATGGATATTCTAAAGCTCTTTAGTACACAATGGAAATTATGTTGCGAACTGAAAACAGCTTCGTAATCTACGTGACTGGTGCAAGTGCATTTCCGCAGAGTGTTCTAGACTGCAGGGTGATGATTTCCCTAATGATAGACAATAGCCAACTTCCGATGGGAGAGGACACCAGAAGAAAAAGAACAAGATATTTCAGACAGAAAGGATGTGCAATTTTTATGACACCAGAGCTCATCGAAATTTTGCTGCTTCAGACAAACAGATTTCGGTTTTGTATTTAAAATCCTTACTTACTTACTAACAGCTTTCGAAATAGTTCCCTAATACAGGCGTTTTGTTCATTAAACATAGATTTTATTTTTTATAGTTAATACCGCGTGTCAACTGCTCCCAACCGTCTAGAGCCAGTAAGACTATGAAATCCCCAATTGGGGTATGTTGTGAGGTTGAAGGTAGTGGGAAGAGGAAGGTTGAGAAGTACCTGGCTATTCAGATCTGGTAACCAAACACGGCTAAAGCTATTTCAAACAAAGTTTCGATTCTGAACGGTGGTTTTTCACCAGGACGATACAGAGTATCTTCCACTCTGGAACGTGCCGCAAATATACCATATATTATTTTTATATAAATTAAATGTGTTATGACATATATTCATTAAATAAATTTATTTTCGCACGCCGGCTTTGAACCCGCGACTTCTATATTCGAAGTCGAGCGTATTATCACTCGACCACGGAAGCCGTCGTCAGCTTAAAGCCATTCGAGCAACGTTTCGATTCAAAATGATGGTCTCTCACCAGGGCGTTACCGAGAGTACCTTCCATCCGCAACTAGGTTAAAATGTACAATTAATAAATAAATAAAATTTATTATATTTATTTGACACCTACATAATATGAGTTGAACACATTTATTTTACCGTCGCCGGGTTTTGAACCCGTGACTTCTGTGTCTAGAACCAATTAGCTTACCGCTTTGTAAGGGGAGGACTGCGATTCTTATAAATTAGAATAAAAAAAATCACCTTGTCTATTGTATATTTTTCTATTGCAAACGGTCAAAGTTACCATCCAAAAATTGAACTTTATTTTTTTTTTTTAATTTCCCCATGTTCGACATCCCTTCAAACCAATCTTGCCAGGACAAAAAAAAAACAGTTTTCAGTGACCCGTCTAAATTACTTCTCTTCCAGTCACTTGACAGCCGGTCAAAGTTAGCTTACCCGGTCTGCTCTGACAGCGTTGGTTTTCCCACCCAGCCGGCTTGGCAGCCCGCCAGAACCGATACGACCTTGACCCCCGCCGTCTAGCGCCGCGGCGGCATTTTCCGAAACCTAAAGTTTGAACGTGAAATCCGCAGAAACCGCCGAAACCGCCCTCTGGAATATTCTACAGCACTTGATTTAGGAATACTAAGGTGCCTACGTATAACAGTTCTAGCTAATGCAAGACGGCGGTGGATTTGAATGAAAATCTTCGCATAGTAAGATACTCAACGTGTATTCACGGTAAAAATATATGTTTAGGGATGTGAATTTTGAAACAATTCGAGTAAACTATTACCATGTGGACGAGTAGTTATATTTATACATAAAATAAACCATGACACCATGCAAAACGATTTTTAAAAGTAGAGTTGATTCTCATTATGAAATATACGAACTCGGGACGAGAAATACAAAATGCATAAGATTAACTACAAATAACACAATTAAAGCACACAATTTTTATTTTTTCATTTACTTGCGCCGCGGGAAATGCAACTTTATGCCGATTTTCCAGAAGAAATTGGTCAAATAACTAACATTAAATAATGTGCGGACGCAATAAACACGATTGTATCTTTTAGTGAATACCGCAAAAGAGACTCCCAACTGTCTAGAGCCAGAGAGACTATAGCATCCCCAAATGGGGTATGTTGTGAGGCTGAAAACAGTAGGGAGGAGAAAGAGATGGGGAAGATGAAGGTTGGGAAGTACCTGGGTATTCATACCTGGTCACCAAAAAAGGTTAGCCGTATTTGGGGTGTCATTTCAAGCAACGTTTCGATTCTGAATTTGGTCTTTTACCAGGGTCGATACAACGATATGTTTTAAACTTCACAAATAAATAATGTTTTGTTTTTTAATAATCTTAGGTATAATATATAGATAGTCTTAAATAGAAATTATTCACAATAAAGATTGGATAGTAAGGAAATAAGTTTTTGTTCCAAGCGAGTAAACAAAAGCACTGGCGGCCGGTGATTCGGATCGTCATTTTTTATTTGTATATATTTTCATCACAAAGTTCATTAGTAGCCACTGTATGAGAAATGGTTAATTGCTTGAAGTAACAATACTTGGAGAGAGAGCTAATTATTTTTACCCAACCCATACAGATTTGGGATAAATCCCTTCTCCGGTTTTTTTTCGTCGTACACCATGATAAAGAAAGAGACAACAAATTTTCCCGAATTATCACACCGCTTTAAAATATGTTAGAATGTTCTTCGTGTCCCGCGTCTCCGTCGACTCCGTCCATACGTTGTGATACGTTAAATAAATTGACATAACTCGACGGTTTATTAGGTTACATGTTACAAATATATTTTTTTTTAACAATACTGTGAAAAAGTGGTTATACGAATAAACAAAAACATTATGTCGACACGTGCTATGAATGGATGTGTAAATACCCTAGCCCTAGTCCTAGCCACGCCCATGTCTAGCCGAGTCCGGAAAACCTAGTAAAAACTGACTACAGCTCTCCCTACAGCGCTCTTCCTTGTATATTATTGCTCTGAGGTTAATTGCTTGTAATTTCTGTTTGTTTTTACTTATTATTGTAGATATATTTTGTATTTTAAATATTGATTATTTTATTTTGTTTCAGGTATGTATTTCATCCCTTTATCTTGATATTAATACTGTTGGGTAGTGCCTACGCGGATTATCGAGTGACAGAAGTCTCAACGCTTGTCCAAGAAAAACAACTATTAATCATTGTCATGAAGATAAGCTACCCAGTTTTTTTTTATCATCAGTGTCCTAAAAACCGCGGCTACTTTATTATAATTTGGCATCCAGCAGCCACATATTCTTTCAAAGTGGTGAATTAATGTAGGTTTTCGTTGTTGAAAATATCACATTATTGCGGGAACGGCTGCAGGGACAAATTGGTTTTTTTAAACATTCTCGTATTTTAGGTCGAAGCTCTTTATGGACGCGTTTTTATGGGTGGGGCTCTAAGTATCGCCCTGGTGAAAGTGAATCGAAACGTTGCTTGAAAAGGCTCTGTCATGCCGTGTTTGGTATTTACTACATTTATAATATTTTTTTTTATCTCGACCTAGATTTTACGAACTTTTAACAATAGTTTACATTAAAAGAAAAAAAATCATGTGAATTCTATAAATTAAATTTAAACACTTATTATAATTTTATACAACGTGTGTATATTTCCAGTCTTCTGATATTCTCCGAAATTGTAATTAAAAACGACAAATCGATGTTCTAACAAAAAATTGTCGTTTGCAATTTCAACATTCAACTAATTGCTTTTGAGCAATGTCAAGTTTTTTGTTTTATGCATAATCATATTTACAAAGTTGCTTTTATTTTTATCTTTTATAGTGAATACCGTACAAGAGTCTCAACTGTTCCCAACCGTCAGTGAGCCAGTGAGACTATGGCATCCCAGGGTATGTTGTGAGGCTGAAGGTATTGGGGAAGTAAAAGAGATGTGGAAGAGGAAGGTTGTGAAGTACCTAGCTATTCAGATCTAGTCACCGAACACGGCTAAATCCATTTCAAGCAACGTTTTGATTCTGATCGGTGGTATTTCACCAGGGCGATACTTTTTAGAGTATTTACCACTCTAGAACGTGTTGGAAATATATTAAATAAATACTATTAATTAAATGTGGAACAATACAGATTAACCGGTCGGTAGCTGAGTGGACAAACGCGTCGGATTCCCATCTGGGGGTCGTGGGTTCAATAAGCTAAGTCCTCCATCATTGCAAAAGCAACATTTTCCGCATATTATGATGGCAGCAGGAGTTTTTCGTAACCCGGAAATGTTTGTCTTTCTTTAGAAAAATACATATACATATACATATATATATATATATATATATATGTATATATATGTATATATTTGCACATGTCGGTATTTTAACCTGTTTAATTTTGTATGGAACAGGCCCCGAGTGTGTTCCTCCCCGCTCCCGAGAAAAACCGATATAAATTCCCTTCCAAACTGTGATTTCTATGTTATTTGTTTTCCTTAGATTTTCATGGACAATCACCCCCATAAATTTCGCGGTTTGAGCGCAAAACTCGGTGTATAAGTAAATTTTGTCAAAGTTAGTTAACAGTTTTCTTTAAAAACTGAAATCTGTTTGTTTGTACGCTGAGGTCTGGTGTCATGGAATTGGCACAACTTTAGTCACAATGTCTGTAATTTTTAAATTAACGCAACTATCTTGAGGCCGTTACGTCCTTTCTATCATGAGCTCTTGACCTTTGAATTATCCATATAAATGTTTAAAAATATATATATATTTCAGTTGTTTCAACATTTAAAAAAATGTATTTATTCTCGAGAGAAGCCGAGCAGTGACTGCTAGTCTCCGATAAAAAATCATCTGATAAAGTGACCGTTAAAGGATTGAATTGTATTATTTATTTCTCCAATTCGCCTTATCCCTAATAATGTTCGGATACGTCTGAGACTCTACGGAATTCCATTTAAATTTAAATATTCAGATGCTTAAAGTCTAGACTCCTGAAACCAGCTGAAAGGGTTGACACAATTCGCACGTGCGTAAATATTCCGGTTAAATATTCACGTGGCCATAGCTCCGAGGCGGTGTTCAGTGCAAGCCCTTGGCGCCCGTGCGTTTAACGGTCCCGGCGACTGTAAAATATCCAACAATGAAACTGAGAAACCTGGAAATGCTTTGTAAAAGCTTTTCAACGTTAAACTACAAAGCCTTTAAACGTGGTCGCGATTAAAAGCTTCGGGCTTAACGTACTTTTATCTTTGTATTTTACAATAATGCGGTTCTCTTTATATGTTTTAGATTCAGACCGTTTTTTCATTATTTTTGTTATTGAACATTAAAAATTATATAATTAAGGTTAAATCCTCAGTTTCTCCTGCCTAGCAACAGTTGAAAACACTCTTTTGTTTTTTGTTATATAAAACATGGTTTCGTGGAAAGCGATCACAGTCCGACATAACATATTATGAAATAAAACACTGACAAAAAAACAGAATATTAATCCCTCTGTTTGAAAGAATATTTCAAACTTATTCCATTTCAGAAAAGAAAATCCCAGTAAAAATGAAAAGAAGTAATTTTTATTACAGTAAAAAAGAATACACTCTAAAAACTTATCGAATATTTTTATTCGAACAACGTATACAATTGTCCCCTTTTTGCTAAAATGTCAAAAGTGGGCGTAAGCAAGACAAAACGACGTTTCTCAGTGCATAAATATGCACTAATACTAAGTGTCTATTGTTCGGGTCAACTCTAATTGCGCGACCTACGATTCGAAACATAATATTTTTAAATATCACTAAATAATTACTATTATAATTTTTTCAGTTGTAACCAATAAATTTCAAAATCAATAAAAAAACACACAAAAATGGTTATCATAATTATACCAAGATAATTGTTAAAAATAGTACCTAATAAAGTTAAAACTGAATAGCTAGTTCTTGCTTAAAATTGTTGTAGGTCATGTGAAAAATATCCAAATTTCCCGCGAGGCAGTTAATTAACCTAGAAAGTCTTCCCAGAGGCATCACCATTGGTAAGCTAGTTCTGCACCTGTGGAAGAAACAGAAGCCCGTGTTGGCGGCCTCGCGTAAATTATCAGGGACATAGAATCCAATTACTACGGGATCACATATTTATTATTACTCGATGAACATTAATATCAAATCACATAATTATTTCCTTTAAAAATATGACTTTCTCCATATTTCCTACACCATATCATGACAACATGAAGTATTTCGACTGTGGATTTTGTCACTCTTCACCCACAAGATCAAACTTTTCTCTCGGGATAAACCGTCGCCTTTCGGTGCGGCCTTATATCCTATGCAAACAGCTCATATCTCACCCTCGCGGCCTTTCTTTGTATACATAATATATTAAATTTATGAAGATTTATAACCTCGCACTTATCCTGGAAGCTGCGATCTTGTTATCGCCCCTATTGAGTCAATTGAAACCGAAAAGCTGAGAGACTACTAAGATATCAGATATGTGACAAGAAACACAATTCTTTTCTCTGTCCTGTTAGTTTTTTATCCCTAGTTTCTAGTTGGCTCTTCTAGATTCTTGACACGATTGTTCTTAGTACAGAAATATAAATGCTGTCGGGTCAAGTAGAGGACATTCTCAGTAGCCTTTCTTAACCCTTTAATCCCTGAACATAGATTAAGCGGACTTTCATAAATTGTTTTGGGAATTATCTGATATGTATAACTTAGAAATCATTCTAATTTTTTTTTGAATTTTCGAAAAAATCCTTTTAGGAAAAAATGTACCGGTGCATATTTGTAGCGTCAGTCTATAAGTAAAAAATATTTAATACTATGTGTATAAATGTTTATTTTTTAATACCGTATAATTTCGACAAATAATGACATCATGATACTCATTGAAATAATAATGATAATAATACACAAAAACACACTAAAATAACTCGACTAACCATTTGACAGCTCAATGTAAAACTGGTTCCCCTGGTATCAGTTTTTGTAAATAGGCGTTAAAAACTGGCCCACGTATAAAAGAATTTCCAATAATGTACTTCCAGGAATAATATGTCAAAAAATCTTTTTGATATAGAAGATACATGAAGTTTTATGGACGGGTACAAATTTATACCATCAGGGAAGCAAAGGGTTAAAATAAAATAAAAGTTTCTTCATGTATTTGGTTTGTATTTTCACAGAAATTGAATTTAATGTTGTCAACTTAGGTTTCTTCAATTGGCAGTTTATGAGTAAGTTGTAAGAAATAAGTCGAGTATCTTGGTCTTAGTCAATGTCATATGATTGGTGTAGTAAAAACTGCAGTGGAACCTTGGATTGAGTAACTTGATTGTACGAGTGTTTCGCAAGACGAGTAATTTAAATAAGTAAATTTTAGTTCGGTAAACGAGCGATATCTTGCTATATGAGCAATATATCTGCAAAATGTGAGAAACAGTAAAAAAAAATCGTAGAGTACCACCCGAGAGAAACGCAGTAGCAGGGCGCGTGATGAATTTTTTCAACGACAATTCAATGTAACATTTCCGCTTAATTCTCAAATGAAGGCTAAGTGTCGCTAGTGAATAATTAATAGATTCGATTGCAAGTAATATATACTTACATTTTTTTAGTAATAAATTTCAATAATAAGTATTAAAAAGTGCAAATATAATATATTGTAAAAATAGTAAATATACATGGCCTGTTCAAAAGAAAAGGTGAATTTTGAATTTTCGCGGGCTGTGCACATTCGACTATCGATATTTTTTTTGTTATGTTGGTACACATATGTTTATCATATGTTAGCATTATCAGCCATTTTGGATTAGTGGTTTGTTTTTGACAACTGGAAAGGTTAGTCACATTTTTGTGTGTTCTTCGATTTTTTTACTTTTTGAAAAAAAAAAAAATGGATCAAAGAATAAAATCCATGATTTGTTTTTCCACAACTCCAGGACGCTCATCGTCATTAACATCTTCTCGGCCTTCTGTAAAGCGCTTGTATCACTTATAAACACCTTTTTGAGACAAAGTAGACTCGCCGAATGCCACAGTCAACATTTTAAGTGTCGTGGAGCACTTTATTCCATTTTTAACGCAAAATTTAATACGTATTCTTTGATCCTTTTTATCAAAAGTAAAAAATCGAAGAACACACAAAAACGTGACTAACCTTTCCAGTTGTCAAAAACAAACCACTAATCCAAAATGGCATTTAAGTTAAATAAAGGAGTAAATCAGATCATCCAAGTTTCCACTATTTCTTATGATCAAATTAGCTTTGATATGCGAGGGTTTAGGATCACGAACACGTTTCTACATGTCAGTTTCTTCGGTTTTATTATTGTTTAGTTTGACATAACTTTATTGACTCTGTGTTATACGCGAATGGTCCACCAAACCAAACAAACCGGTGAATATTTTTATTTTAGATTTAGGAGAACAATATAAAGTTTCAAACTGTTTCTCTGGAAAATATTATTTTTGCATTTATCATTTTTTGGCCGTACATACTCGTATATATCAGGTATAAAAATGATAGTCAACTCTGCAAGTTTATGCGTTATTGCTATTAATAATAACCAACGCTGTTAGTTTATGCGTTATTTGACTAATTAATATTATATTTTTACTATGCAGTTTTTAATTATATCAAACTATCGTTTTATTATTATAATTTTTTTGTGTGTTAATTTTTGCAAGGTATTATTTTTCTAACATACATATTTATGGTTTTCTTTATCTAGCACGAGTAGTTTGTACTCTCAACATAAAATAGGCCACACGAGTATAGCAACGATAATGTCCATGCGTTATTAAATGCTAGTATTGGTGTTGAACTAAATACATTATAATCATATTATATTGCAGGCATTTTCCATAGAGTGAACTTCAATGGCAAGTAGGTATTTAGCATAATTAACAAGGCTTTACTAGTAATACCAGGCAATAGAAATTATTGTCAATGATGAATACTTGGAGCAAGTGGATGAGCTTGTGTATTTAGGAAGTATGTTTACAAGAGACGGAAAGGCTGATAAGGATATTGAAAGAAGGGTGAATGCAGGAAACTCCATTAATGGAGGACTGAACGCTGTTGGGGCAAATAAGAAATTATCCAAAGAAGCGAAGCTAGCAGTCCACAATGAAGTGCTTATACCAACCCTGATGTATGGCAGTGAAGCATGGAACTGGCAGAGGAAGGATGAAAGTAGACTGAATGCTGTGGAAATGAGATCTTTGAGACGGATGTGCGGTAAAACCATGTATGACCGTATTGCAAATGTGGATATCGGGAAAGAATGCAAGGCTGATATGAGCGTAATGGATAGGATCAAGAAAGGGACGCTTAGATGGTTTGGGCATGTAGAGCGAATGAACGAATAAAGGAGTGTGAAAAGAATATATGATGCGAAAGTGAATGGAAGAAGAAGTCGAGGACGCCCGAGAAAGACATGGCACGATCAAGTAAATCAAATACTTGAATCGGGTCATGTGAAGAGTCAGAATAACAGAAGAGTATGTATGAGACGATGTATGAATGTAAATGAAGCAAGAAGTGTGTGCCAAGACAGAGTTGTATGATGGTCCGTCCTCTCTGCCTACCCCTGCGGGGAAACGGCGTGATGGTTAGTTAGTTAGTTAGAAATTGTGAATTCCTCTGGAGATAATTTAAGCCATCCCTAAACCATTATTTAAATGCCCTGCATTATTTATTCACAGATATATTTTAACTTATCGTTTAACCCCCTTCTATCTCGTGCACCATCTGAAATTAAAACTTTTAAACCTTGTTACTTGTTTCTTTTTTTGCCCATTCACAAAAGCCGTTTTCGTGTGGTTTTCAACGCGAGCACTGCTGTTAGATTCAATGCAAAATTTCATGGCGTTTAAAAACTCTCTTTGTTGTATGGGGCTTTGCCCGTCCAGATAACTCCGCAGAAGGACCGCATTACCTATTTTTCAAACGTTCGTGAACCGCATAGAGCGCCAGGGTGGGGTGGCCAGCGAAACTCATAAGTAAACCTTTCCGGGGTTGGTTGATCTCCTGGGGTGCAAACCGGTTCTTCAAATATTATTAAAAAACTTCCTGGTATCTATTTATCAAGCGCCCTTGAGGTGATTTTCCCACAAAAACGGCGCTATAAAAGTAATCCATTTATTATTATTATTAATAGATCTGATGCTGGTGAGAAAACTAAAAATAGGCACTACCATCACCACGTGAGAATTTTTGAAATTCGAAGGGCGCGAGACATGGTTTAACAAAGTGAAAATTAAAATAATAATACAGTAAATATGTACCTTTATAAAATATGATAATTTAGATTGTTAAATATAAGAACCTGTTTTCAAAATGTTATAGAATTTTGACTGGACTTTATTGCAATATTGAAGTAACATTTTAAATATTAAAGGAATATAACATATATACCTGAAAATAGATTGTCACGTTAAAACCCCGTAAGAAATGGGCTCGAGAGTAGTGCATCGATAACTTGCTACTGCAGTACCTATTGCATAGTAAGAACAAAAGAGACGATTACATTACTTAATCCTTCTATTGACACTCCTGAATATTAACTTAATTACTTCTCTACCCATTCTATTTTCAACTAGTCTGTTAGAAATATTTTTCTTTCTTCTAAAATTTTGATTTTTCTATTCACTCCCTTCTACACTAGTCTAGTAAAAAAAATTCTCCGTTCCCCCTAACTGTATTAATTCTCTACCCTCTCTCGCTTTTCTAAGAAATATTTCTCTTTGATTCTATACTTGATATAATTCTTTACTCATTCTATTTTCCACTAGTCAACAAGAAATATGTTTCTTATACACGAGAGTTCTTGAAATATTTGTCATTTCTCTACAGACTGTTTTTTAGACAAGTCTGCTAGAACTCCACAGCCAATTCTCTCAACTAATTCCGAACTCTTTTCTGCACAATTATACCTACTAAACAACAATCTCTCCTTACTTTATTTTGACTCTACTAGAAAGAACATTACTCTTCCTGAATAATAGCGATACTCCTCAAAGTTCCCCATCAAAAATTCAAGCTACGACTAAGGGCGGACACAAATAAAAAAATTCTCACTCGCTCCACGCTATCATAAAGTATTAATGAGATTTTTTTCGTTACCACCGTCGGGATCGTATTCCCTTCAGTGGATAGTTAGTGACTAAAAAATTAAAACAAAACGAAATTCATAGTTTGCTTGCATTTTTACAGGGTTATTATTTTATGGCTTGAAATTGTAAACTATCCGGGCTTTATTATTTTGAAATATGTCGGAAATAATATGGTTTTTGCATGGGGTGGTTTTAGGGATTTTTTAAAGTAAAATCTATCTTATCTATTTGTGTCAATTTTAATATGATGCTTTATTTTAGTATTTGTAAAGAGTATATAAGGCGCCTTTGAGGTGACATTTCACAAAAAGTATTATTATGAGAATAATAAAAAAAAAATGCACAATATTTAACATGGAATAAGCAGAAAATTTTCAAATTTTGATAAAAACGTAATCTACCTTAATATACATTTTTTTAAAAACTCTTGATTACCGAATAAAAAATATAATACAGATCTTCAAATTAAACTAACAGCACAAATATAAATGTATATAATTCTAGTTACTATCCGGTTTCGCCCAAGATTGAATACAATAATGAAATGACAAATTTCAAAATCTTTTTTCTTTTTGCTTCTTGTCTTATATATTAATTGATTGATGGATTTTTCGATGCTCCATAGTTCACGATGGAAATTAAATTGCCATCCGAAAACAGCTGCATTGTTCTAGAAATTCCGCTCAGAAAAAGCTGTGCAAATTTCATGACGCCCCTCCGTTTTAGGATGTTTGCTGTTTTAGAAAACATATTTCTGCTTAGCGGTTTAGATTTTAGATATCGTTTTGAATAAGAAATGCTGCCTATCTACTTATAAATATTGTTAAATTATCGTAAAAAAAAATTATTTCTTTAACATTGCATTGTCTAATTCATTCGATTGTTTTGAATAATGATTTCTTACCGTTGAACAAAGAAAATAATGCATGCAAACATAATTAACTTCAATTACTACAGGAAATAATAAATATCAACAAAAGGTGCCTTCGGAATTGGACATATTTTTGCAACCTTCATTCTTGAGATTGTTGTGATGCTGGCCTTCGGGAAACTGGTTTGCTCGTAACGAATATATTTCTGTAGAAATTTCCGTTCCTCGATCAGCTGTGTTTCGTATAGTGTTGTTTACGGAATACGACTGAATAAATTACCTTTATCGTAACTGCAACATTTGTAAGAGTTCATTGTATGTATTGTGACCCTCCACGGCAACCCACATTTTTTTTATATGGCAAGTAATTTATTGGGTAAGCGATTCATCAATCATCATCTTTATTCGTTTACGCTTGGATACCGTTTCTCGGGTGACATTAAAATACTGTTTTTATTGATATTTCAATCGTATCCCGACCTACCTACGCAAAACGGGTCAACAACACTTTTGTGGCAGAATTTCGGTAGAAACTGGTTAATGTTTGTGTCTCAAAAATCAAAGGTCGAATGTCACATTTTTTAAATTGATAAGAAGTGAGAAAAGAGAAATTATTAGAAAATCGATCTGTTTTGGCTGAAACAGGATGGTAAAAGTTTTGTAATTACTACTAATAACTGTACCGCCCTGATTCAGAATCGAAACGAGGCTTGAAATGACTTTAGCTGTATTTAGTGCTTCAATGTGAATAGCCTGGTACTTAAAAATCTTCCTCTTCCCATTCTCCTACACTTCTTTTAGCTTCGCAATATTCCGCAAATTGTGATGCCACAGTTCCACTGGCTCCCGACAGTCGGAACTCTTATACGGTATCACAAAAAATTATACATTCAGTGTTACCGTGAAGACTTTTTAAAATGACCATCTTTTTTCTAAATTGAAAGTTTTGCCGGGTAACAAATAACCTGACAATATTTGAAGTCCTCCTACTTCCATCATTATAAGCGAAAAATGTTGCTTGTGCAATGGTGGAGGACTGAACCCACGACGCCTGGGTTCGAACCCGACGCTTTTACCCACTCAGCTACCTCGGTCAATTCGTTACCATTTTGTCATAGGAAAACCGTCTTTATACGCCTGTGATAGATTTTAGATTTTATACCTCTTGTAACATAAAATACAAAAAAGGTCTAATAAAAACAACTTTGTTTCGTTGAAAGTTAAAAACCGACCTTGAACTTCTGAGACATATGTGTAATGTATTGAATGCTGTCATCCAAGATGAAAAACACAGTTATGATTTGTTCAATGATGGAAGGAGGAGATATTTTCACCAATGAGTGAAGGAAGGTCTTGGCTTGGGCCGGCAGCATTATTACTCGCGGATCGCTCGCAATCCGACCGAAAACAGATAATCGCCTCAGTTTAGTTTCGGTTTTTCACTAGTCGAGTTTCCCGCGCCGAAGCGGAGTTTCGCAGATTTTCCGCCAGGTTCGTCAACTTTCAAGATCGCACCTGTCACTTTTATTATTTTGATTTTGTGATTGAGAAAGAAAACACTTGGACGTTTTTGAAATGCCGACCAGTTCTGTCGTCAAATACGTCCAAATGGCGAGGAGCGTCATTTTGGATGCAATTTGTGCGTTCAGTGAACACTTGTGAATTGGTTTTTTATTGATTTTTAAGTGTTTAAAAAGTTTTTCTGTGCAAACATTTGGATGGGCTTTTAAAAATGTTGGATTTATTTCATTTCAATTATCATCAGTTGGTACGTATAGTTTTCTGCGATATTTTAGAAAGGTTATATAATTTTTGACAAATATGCATAACACGTCAGATTTTTTTAAATATGAAAATTGGTTAAAATCTCCGGAATCAATTTAGTTTTACTGTTTTTAAATTAAATAAATATTATGTAACACTATTTTAATACAATTTTATTGTAAATAAGTAACAATTAACTAAATTTATAATAAGATAGTAGCCTTAGTTTTTTAGCTTTGCTAAGCGCCCTTGAGGTGATATATCACTAATGTGGCGCTGTATAAATTATCAAAGTATTATTAACAATAAAATACACCATTTTTACGAAATTTTTATTAATTTACAACATCATTAATATCCTATTGGATTTATAATTTACTATACGTAAAATAAATGTTATTAGGTCAGGTTATAAAAAAGTGGTGAAATGTTTTTCCTCAAAGTAATTAAATGTTTTCGTAGTAATTATCCTATGAATACGATTATGTTATAATGTTGTTATAACTTAAAGTTTTTATTGCAAATTATTCATGTAAATGTATCTAATGCATTTTTTGAACTTTCTCCAATTTTAAATAATATTTTACGCACGATGCAGTGTTTTCGGATGTTTTCACAAAATTTTATATCGAAATACAAGTAGGTACTGTCTTATTATTATGTTTGATAACCTAATTTTTAAAAAATGCATTTTTTATTAGTTATAATGTATCGGGAAGGTGTGAACCCTTCGGAATGTTACATAGATATAGATTAGGCCGTATTTGAGCGGAAGATTATTATTTTCTACGTGAAAGGTGTGTCGAATTCCATTGTGATTTTGAAGGCCAAAAACAATCGTTTGTAACAACGTCAGCGTTTTGATTGACGTGTATATCATACTTATTTTAGAGTTAATTGATTAATTCTTACACAGATTATTTGAACACGGTAATTATCGTTTGTATTTTATGTGTCTTATATTGATGGATATATTTGTAGATCGGTGTGTATTGGTGACATCCGATAATAATAATGTGGTATCTGGCACTCTGACCAACAACATAATACGTTCACCTCTTAAAGAGTAATTGATTTGTTGCTATACAAAGGGTAATTTATTTTTATACTGATATAATAATGAAAATAAAATAATAACTTTTTATAAGACCACAGATTTTATTTTATTTTTATCACCGACCGGTTTCGCTTAGCCTAAGCATCAAAATTAAATCTGTGGTCTTATTTCATTTTCATTAAATATGTCAAACCACAAAGTGATTTCTTTCTACGAAAATGTGACATAATAATGTTAAAATATTGTCATAGTGAGTATAATAAAGAGTTTAATAACACAAATGCGATGACAGTCCTCTTCAATGGAGTGATCAGAAGCAAGTTGGAGTATGCTAGCACTGTCTGGTCTCCACATCAAACCAAATACATAAATATGTTGGAACAGATTCAAAAAAAATTCCTCGGGTATGTGTACATGCGTTCGCACGGAACATACCCTATGTTCATGCATCACATGGAACTACTCGAGGAGACACATTATCAAAGCTTATAGACTAGGCGCAATGCTGGTCTCATGACAATAGGCTTTAAAATTATAAATCACTTAATCGACTGTCCATACCTCTTGGCATGCTACTGCTTATTCGTACCAGAAAAATACTGTCGCAGCAGAAATCATGCAATGTTCAGAATACCCTATGGTCGGACAGATGTTTTGGCTCAGCATAGCATGACAAGAGGTATAATTCTGTTAAATACATCATCTATATATATTGATATATTTTCAGATAATTTCCAAAAGTTCAAAAAACTTGTTAATTTAAAAATGTTATAATTTGAAATTGCTTACTTGTTGTTCCATTGTACTGTTATTGGGTTTATATCTGTTGTACAATAATAAAAAAATAAAATAAGAAATAAATAAATAAAGAAATGTCATAATTTGTGTCTAACGCCTTTTTCGTAGGTGAAAATTAAAATTTAACACTGCATTAAATCAAATACCTTTGAAATTCGAATTAAGTTGACGATGTCAATTTTTGGCTCTGATCTTTTCTCATAATATAATTTAACTCGCCCAGCTTTGTTACCGACGTGTTTTTTGCATGAAAATTTAAATTTAAAACTGGTGCATTTCTTAATGGGGCTTAAACCAAGATTTAAAAAATAGCGATATGTTTTTTTATGATCACTTTTACAATTTTTGTCAGTGCTATATTTAGTGATTCTCCACAACGAGGATCGTGAAATAGTCGGGAATATATTTTTTTGGTTATCTTAAAATTAATTTATCTAACTGACCAACTTCTTGTATGAAACGCTTTATGCTTTTAATAACCAATTCGCGTCTCTAAAGCCTAGTGTTTGGATAGTCAATCTGACATAATTTGCTCAAACGCTAAAGTACCTTAAAAAAAGTTTGTTTGTATCGGTTGTATATTTCTATTTCACTGTCTTCAGTTTCAGCATATACAAACACCAAACAACATGTTACCGTGGAAAGTGACTATAACATTCCATTTACGGTGTAATAATAATAACATGGTAACGGGTACTCGATGTGAAATATTGGTGGATGAGACGAGTCGTTTTTCCGATTCGTATTCGTATGCAAATAAATAATTCCTATGTACTTAATATAAATTCTCAAGACGTTAAGATATCAGCATCTGTAAATAGAAGGACTCGGAAAATACAAATAAGTGTATAGGTTACGGAATAATCAGCATACTGTCTAGGTCTAGATAGGATGACCCTTAGAGTAACAATATCAAGAGACCTAACTTTGCGAAATTTTGTCCGCACTTTTTGACCAAGCAATGACCAAAGGGTGTGGCCTAAACTCGGAGTAAAATCACTAACAGGGTTGTCACAAATTAAGTAAATTAGGTATTTTGTTGTGAGTAGGTAGTTGTAAATCATTAAAAAGAATGAATGTTGTATATTTTTTTGTTTATTCAAATATACATTAATCAATAAGATTATTAAAATCTTATTTATAGATAAAAATATAAACGAATTAAATTATTAGTACAGAACATTTTATAATACATATTATAAAATGAACTTCAGTTCCATCAACAAAATAGTTTACAAACAAAAAGTAAAATAAAAAAAAAATGTACGGTGATAACAGATGTTAAATCATTTTCTTAACCTTGGAGTAAGAATATATGGAGAGAGATCAATTTTTTTACCTATATAAATTTGCGATAAATCACTTTCTCTGCGTTTTTACGTCGTACACCATGAGAGAGAAAGAGACACAAAAAAATTCACAAAACATGACACCGCTTTTAAGTATTGTAGGGATGTTTTCCGTCCCGCGTTATTTTGTAAGGAAATTTCGAATGCAGATAATAATAACAGTGAACTTATATAGCACAGTTTTGTGATATTTCACGTCAAGTGCGCTTCATACTTAATTAATTAAGCTAATAATTCTAACTAACAAGGAGAAAATAATATATAATATGTATACAAAATTAAAACTATCTAGATGCATATCGTTATCATAAATCATCAGAGAACAGGTTCAGAAATGGGTACAATAGTGCATGTGCACATCAATAGATTTAAAAAAAAAATTAACTAGAAGCTAAGGGCATAAAAATCCAGATGAAACGTATGAATTCATATTAACATATTTGTTAAATCAAAGAAAAAGAAATTAGATTTTTCTCGTCTTTTTTCATCCTTTGGAAATCTAAAAATAATTAAATAAATAATAATATTCCAATTTTGGCATAGCCCTGAATCTGAGGACGTAACCGATATTATAAATATAACTAAGAGATAAAAACTATTCTGTCTTTATCTGTTTGCCAACAATTTAGCGTTAGTATCATGAGAAAGAAAGAGACCGGGATACTTTCAGAAGCCGTACAATATGGGTATTCCCCACTGTAATGGTTTCTTATGTGACAGCTAGTAAATATCTCTAAGTTAAAAATATTACGAATCCACTAAAACTCATTTCAAACGGAAGTTTATTATATTGGAACGAATAGTCCAAAGATTAATTACATATTGGTGTAAGTTACTAGTTGTTTTGTAGGTTAGAATGTTAAATATTTGAGATCTAACTAAAAAAGACGATTTTTATGGTACATACGTGTGAAAACTGTTTGTTTTTGGTCCTTTTGTACTTCGATTGAAGCAACCAAGTATAGCACATATGGCCATGATGTTTTGCTAGATATCGGACAAAAAATAACTCAAGTTTTTAACTATTTACGCACTTTTGACAGTCCGTTCGCCTGACACTCCAAACGTGAATGAAGTGCGTACAGATCAAATATCGCGGACATAGTATTTAGCCCGCCCCAAATCGTGTATTGGTTTCAACAATTGTTTGTCTCTTTTTCTCATATGCGTATAGAACCGAGCATAAAGAGAGAGCTATATTTTGCGAGTTTGTCAACGATTTGTCACAAATTAGTACGGTCTCTTTATATTGTTACTCTAAGGGATGACCCCATATTGTTGAAATATTCCGTTATCTAGCCTAGTTTGGACTTTATTTTTTCTTTGCATTTTTTGCAGTTTTAATGCATTCGTATTGTTTTATTGAAACGAAGAAGTAAGAAGTTTTTGGCAAGAAAGTGTAGTGTAAAGTACAAAATAATAATAATTTTCCTGACATTTATTTGTTCAAGTTTAACTGAGTAGGTATCGGCAGCCGCTAGAAACGTGTGTACCGTTTATGAGAAGAACGCCATCGAACTGCTGTATTACAAAAGCGGCCGTTCAAGGGCCCAATTAGGACGTTATGCGAAATCCTTCCGTTTTTTCGCTCTGCATCCTACAATCTCCGAGAAAAAACAATTTATTCACCTAAAAACCACTAGATTACTTCAGACATGGAAACGAAACATATGATAAGCGCATAAATAATGAAATTTCTCAACAACAACAAAAAACAATTAGTATGTTGAAATTTTCCATGCTCATGAAAAAAAAAAACAAAACCTAAGATTAAAGATATTTTTTCATAAGATTATGTTACTAATGCATTTTAAAATTAGTAAAAACGCTATCAATTATTGTAATCACCGCAATAGTTCATAATCTCTTCACATGGAAATGTATGCTTACCTTCACTATTGGGTCCTTTAATATTTCGTATCGCTTTCCAATCACGCTGTAACATCTTGCAGTTGATATTATATCAATGAATCACCCGTGTGACGGTGTGCTTCTGTGACGAGTGCATACAGTCGAGTTCAGTGGTTGGGGGAACTTGCCGTTTAATTTGATTATTATGTGAAAAGGAAACGTCATGTTTTCAATTAGATATGCACCGAACGCATATCGCTGCTATTGCCATTGCTGCATCGGCAGTTCACAAAAATAAGATAATGCAGTAACTGAGACTTAGCAGCAAAATAAATAAAAAAATGTATTTGAACACTCTTTTAATATTTTGCTGTAAAATTGGTTTGGTAATTAATTTATGTAATTAAAAAAACCGAAAATTGGTTAAGCAATTAAGTTAGTTGGTAAATAAAAAGAAATTGTTCAGTAATTAAGTTTGTTAATTAAACAAACTAAATGACTAAGTTAATCACTTGACCAATTTTTACAATCACAATTACTTGCGAAAAAAAAACATTGTTCATGTATTTTCTTTGATTTTCTTGTTGCTTTTCGTTAAGCCTAGCTAATAACGACATTGTTGGTAATTCACAAACTACAGCTAATTTGGAATGAAAAACGGGAACTTTTATTATAATATGGTAAATAAATAATAATTGTAAAACTATTTTTTAGTGCATGTTTTTTCATGAAAGCTTTCACGAAAGGTGGTTTTTGAGTCTATATAAATGCAAACGTAAAAATACGATGGAATTATTTGTAACCATAGACACGTAATAACCGTTTATATTTCCGTGGATAAATTATAATATTTATTTGGATATTTTCACCTCAAGGGTTACTAAAAACATTTGACCTATCGCCTGTCTCACAAACGTTATCACGGCACTTTTTAAACTTTTCTAACTATCCATGCAAACATTAAAACCATTGGGGTCCATAAAAAACGAATAGAGCGAAGACTTGTATAGTAACGGTAATTTCTGCCCATGATTGCAAATAATTAAGTAGTCATAGTGCGTTTTTAACGTTAGCCTTTACCATTAGTAGACCTTTAATAAAATAATAAATGTAAGTCGATCTATTCCTAACTATTTTATCATAATCTGTGTTTTTGTTCTTTTAAAGCTTAAAAATATGGGTTGTGATTATAAAGCCGTATTAAATAAAACTTAGACCTTTGTATTCTGTTGAAATTAATATTATTTAACTAAGGAAGAAGGAAGCCTTAGTTTTAACGTATTCTCATAATATTTCAATGAAAACAAAAACCTTCTGTTTGCATTAGTGATGGACAAAATCGGATAATGTTTCGAATTTATTACTCAACTGCCACCGAAATTCTCACCCCCCCCCCGAAAAGTTTTCCTCCCTCTACTTGTGCGATTAATTTTTCTCTTGTCTCTAACCTCCTCCTTATGAATAACAAATTTTCTCACAATATCTCTCCTCCGCCGAACGACGAACAAATTTTCTCACAATATCTCTCCTCCGCCGAACGACGAACAAATTTTAAAATATTGCAAACGTCGTTAATAATTCATTCGAATGAAGTTTAGACAATCCCATTATTAAATCATTCAAATGAATTTCAATGACTAATTCTTTCGAATAAATTAGAATCAATTATTTCGAAACGGATATCCCGATAATACCCATGGCTAGTTTTTATAGACAATTTGTGAGATTTTACTTGATTAAATTTGGAATTCAAGTAGGTACCTTCTCCTACTTAATCGGGATTGACCTATTTGCGTTACGTAAAGAAATGACGTTCACGAATGTTTGTTTATCTTTAAATGAATGTTGCATAATCCCTTGTTCTATGCATGAGGTACGTTACGTGTTTTTATGAACAGGATGTTTTCAAAAATTCCTCGGACGGATTTTGTTTACTTGTGTTTTATTATGCTTGCTTGTGCATACGAGGGAATAATCACTGATAATCTTTTATTTAGGAAATATTTTTGTTGATAATATGTTGTTATGCTATAATTTTTGTTTTCATTTTAAAAGGAAAATAATCTAACAAATTCAAGACTTTATTTTTTTGTTTGTTTATATTATTAACAAAGTTTTTTTTCTTCATTTTTTTATGTGTGGTGTTTTTATGTGTTTTACACACTCGGTGGTCTTTCACAACTTGGACATGTATTAAAAAAACTTTCAATTACAACACACCCAGCGAAATTGTACAATACAAACTTATTATTAATCAACAATATAAACTAATACACACAGACCCAGTATTTAAAAACTTTACAAGTACGCGAACACCACACAAGATAACTTTACAAATACGCTAACACCACACAAGATAACTTTACAAATACGCTAACACCACACAAGATAACTTTACAAATACACTAACACCACACAAGATAACTTTACAAGTACGCGAACACCACACAAGGTAACAAGACGAAACACATTTGGAAAACAAAATAGTAAACGGAGCATTGTCTACGAGGAAGTTTAATAGTTTCATCTTCTCCCTGAAAATCTAAGAAGAGAAAGCGGGATTGGCGTATTCAAAAGAAACTTCTCAGTCTCAAATTTGCTTAGCAAAATTGACTAATAAAACTATATTACATGTCGAATAGTTATTATTAGTTATACAATGTAAGAAAATAAAAACGTAATATTTTCTTGCCTCACGGTTTTAACAGTGCTTATTTATTAGTATAACCTCGCTTTATTTATTGCTCGCTATTCCACTGGATAGTATTTACTATAATAATAATAGTAGGTCAATAGACGTTACAGGCTTATTTTGTAATAATATGTAACCAATTGATTGATTTGCTGTGAAATGTTACACCACTGACCTTGATGTGGAACAAACAACACTTCCAATTATTATTTATAAATATCTAAATCGACATCACCTTAGGCGACACAACCTTCAAAGTGATTTTCTATAATGCTATAATTTCGGTAGTATCTATATAGCTACTATCTATGTAGGTAGGTAATAAATCCCACTTTACTTGAATCAGGCACATACGTGTTCAAATATACCAACGTGTTTACTTGCATGAATTGCGCACTGAAAAAAATTGAGTAACTCCACTCTCGCTGATATATCACCCTCTCCCAGTCTGCATCATATTGTTCATGCATCGCTGCTTCTAAAACAATCCTAGCTTTATGACCCAGCTTCGTACGATATCTATATTGCATTATATATATATATATATATAGGTATACATATTCATACATTTTTTTAAATACATACGCAAATACATATACAAACGTATACCGTACGCATTGTCTATTTGAAAGATCCACATCTCATGATGAAAATGACATTTAAGTTCAAAAGTGCGTTTACCTAGTAATTCAAGACAGAAATATCTGCGCAAATTACATGAAGCCAGAACTCACCGTCGGAATGTTTTATGAAAAAACCAATAGCATAAAAACGGTTAACATTTTCCAGAACCTCAAATCATTCCACATTATTTTAGAAATCTTTTCGAATTTTCCCTTAGGTCTACATTATGCATAATTATTTTTTCATGAATCTTTCGATCCTTGGGCAACGCCGGGCACGAACCGCTTGTTAATAATATTGCATGGAAAATAACAGAGTCCATTTCCTAATAGCCGCATGTTTCTGACCCATAATATAATTGAAATCGCTTACTTAGAATTCTCTCCTGTTAATGGCCTCGTGTGATTATTTCCAACATTGTTTCAGATGTTGTCTCATACTTTGTTACAAACTGTATGTACGTACAACGTGTAGGCATACGTAATAACAATAGGTCTGCTAGAACACAACGCTTCCATTACATATGATAATTAATGCATTCTCTATTACGATACGATATCCTAACCAATAAAAATATGTCTAAAATCATCTAAAATACTAAAACCTTATTTGTATCCAACTCTGGAGTTTTTTTACTGAGAATTTTTTATCCATCGAGAATTCTCTTTGGGGATTCTTGTGCAAACAGTTTATTCAAGATTGGATTGTTCGCCTTTCTACCTCTTTTTCGCCTAATCTTCGATCGCCTGACTACGCATCAATGAATGTATTTTTACCTCCTGGCTCCCATTAGTGACCTGTAACCTCGGTTCATAATTACTCTACTATAGATACACAGTGGTAGTTTTTCATTGATATTATTCGATGATTGTTTTCTTTGCCTTGAAATAAAAGCCTTTGTCTTCCATTACCAGAATCCATACAACAGTTTCATTCTTCGTTTGGCCATCACGGCACATATTACGTTATGAACCGATTCATAACAACCTCTAAAAAATAAAGAAACCTTTTTATGTTTATTTTCTTTTAGACCAAAGTTCGAACCTAAAAAGTAGGTTCAAATAACATTATAATTTATTTGAAAGCTAGTCTCATTGTGGTTGTAGAGTTTCTGGTTCAAAGATTACTATTTATTAGTAACAGCGGCTTTCATTACTGAGGAAAGCTCATACAAACAAAATAAAATAAATGAAGGAATTAAAAAATAACTTTGTATAAGACCACGAATATTATTTTAATTTTTAATACCGATCGGTTTCGCTTAGCCTAAGCAAAAAAAAAACTAAACAAAAAATACACACTTTGTACTTTTTGTTTAGTTTAATTTTGTACCCTGATGATGCTTAGGCTAAGCGAAATCGGCGGTCATAAAAATCAAAATAATATTCGTGGTTTATAGTTTTTGTGTTCAATTTGTAGAACTCCATTTTAATTTTTATATAATTCAATTGAATTAAATTTAATATTATTATTATTGAGTTCTGCTATTTTAAGTTTTTTATTTTTGTTTTTAGTGACAGCTGTTTCGGCGTTTAAGGCCACTGTCAAACAGTTTGGCAATGGCCTTAAACGCCGAAACAGCTGTCACTAAAAACAAAAAACTTAAAATAGCAGAACTCAATAATAATAATATTAAATTTAATTCAATTGAATTATATAAAAATATTCGTGGTCTTATAGAAAGTTATTTTTTCATTTTTTAAATTTCTTCAAATATGTCAAACCACAAAGTGATTGCTTTCTACGAAAATATAAAATAAATAACTTTAAATTTACTATAAAGATTTTTTTCTTGGTCTTATAAGAATTAAGAAGACATTTAAAAAAAAAAAGTTTGATCTGAAAGCAACGTTTTTTTTTTAGAACACATTTCAGTTCTGGATCTACATTATAAATGTCTATAAATATTATACCGGATTGCATCTCAATGTTTTGATGTATTTTCCGTGAACTCTGATGTCTGGACCAGACCAGAGTCTGTGACGGTCAGTGTCAGTGTATATTCGAGATAACGATGCGGGAGATGCAAACACAGAGGAAATAACTTCTAGTGAAGTCACTATCCTTTCGGAGACATCTCCACTAAATATCCAACTATTGACAATAAAACAACTTTTTCTGTATTGAAAATAGAAGACGGTAAACTAACTAACTAAATAACCATCACACCGGTTCGGTTCGGTGGGAAGAGAGGACAGACCGCCATGTAACTCGGTCTTGGCACACACTCCTTGCTTCATTTACATTCATACGAGTACATCTTCTCATACATACTCTTCTGTTATTCTCATTCATTTGATTTACTTGATCGTGACATGTCTTTCTCGGGCGTCCTCGACTTCTTCGTTCATTCGCTCTACATGCCCAAACCATCTAAGCGTCCTTTTTTTTATCCTATTCATTACGCTCACATCAGCATTGCATTCTTTCCGCATATCCATATTTTTAATACGGGCATACATGGTTTTACCGCACATACGTGTCAGGGATCTCATTTTCACAGCATTCAGTCTACTTTCACCTTTCCTTTGCCAGTTCCATGCCTCACTGCCATACATCAGGGTTGGTATAAGCACTCCATTGTAAACTGCTAGCTTCGCTTCTTTGGACAACTTTCCTATTTTACCTCTATGATCAATTAGGTCCTGTAGGACTTTAGCTTCTTCGATGTTACCTTTTATTCGCCACTGCCTTTTCTTCTCATTCATCTCTTAAGGTCGGCTAGCGTGTCCTTGAAGCGCTGTCTTGATCTGCCTAAAAGCATGTACACCGTCTCTTTTTATGTGAATTCCGCACAAGAGTCCCAACTGTACGGAGCTCGTAAGACTATGGCATCTCCAATTGGGGGAATTTTGCGAGGTTCAAGGGAGGGGGAAGGGAAGAACATGGGGAAGAGGAAGGTTGGGAAGTACCTGGTTATTCATATCTGGCCACCAAACACGGTTGCGTTCAGGCAACGTTTCTATTGTGAATGGTTGTCTTTCACCAGGTTGATACTAAGAGTATCTTTCACTCTGCACCGTGCCGCAAATATATCTACTATGTGTTATTTTATATTCGTCAAATATGAAGTAATACAAATTTATTTAATGAAAAAATAACTTTGTGAAAGACCACAGATTTAATTTTCATTTATATGACCGACCGGTTTCGATTAGTCTAAGCATCATCAGGGTACAAAATTAAACTGATGATGCTTAGGCTAAGCGAAACCGATCGGTCATAAAAAAATAAATAAGGTTATGAGGGGTTGATGGGTCAAGGAACGTATTTCTTGATTGCTCCTGAATCTTCATTTTCTTTTTTAAATACGTTGTTTTGTGCCCAGAACCATCATAACAGCTCTATTTTCTAACCATAAGAGTATTTGGTTGCTGTATTAAATTCAATTTCCATGAATCTACCAAATGCGGTTGATGGCCTGACAATGGCACGTATCACACTCGTCTTGTAAAAGATAAATAAAGTTCCCATCAATTCCGTGGATGGAAAGTAACACAAATTAATCTTCCTAACCTAATTACAGGCTGAAATCGGAGCCTCCATAACATTGTAATTAGCAAATAGTGACAATGTAACTACCTACCAACTATCTCCTAGTTAGGCATAGGATTAAACGCAGGGTGGGATTAAATCGATGATATTATTCTGATCGGTTAATCAATTACCTATCTTCAACATCCGATCGACATTCTTCAATTCATGTACAGTAATTATTAGATAATTTTGTAATTTTTTTTCTTGTAAATGGAATTTATATATATTTTTTTATATCAAAATGTTACGCATTTGCTGACTAATTGGTTTATTGGGGTATTAATAAATGAGCTTTTTAAAAAAATGTTTGTAACAATTTGTCTTTCCAATTAGGGTTCTATTTTTGGCTTTAAAAATGTCACCAATGTCTAGATGGGGAAAGCTGTTGACGCGTTTATCGTGACAAGGGCAGAATTCGGCGAAGGGTAAAAAGTTAATTCAAACTGAACAGAAACGTGTTTTTGTTTATGCTCCGTAAAACACAAATGCTTATTACCTTTGAAACGTCCCGAGAGAATGGAATAAGGTTGGGTTGGGGATGTCAAAAAAAATGTTACATAATATAATTGTGTAAGGGAAACGCGTTTTAGGCAATGAAAAATGTTTTATTATTTCAATTCTGAGAAAAGTGAATGACAATTGGCATAAAATCCAAAATTATTATGTTTGATGTATTGCTTATCATTTTTCCTTTATTCAATCATGACAAAAAATAGATTTCACACTTCTTGGAAAATTGAATCCCTTTTCAATATTTCATTTATTTTTCGTGACACCAGGAAATGTAAATATAGATAGGCATGTAAAGATATTATCTGTTGAATTCTGTTATTAGGTACGTGTCTATTTTACTTTTATTTTTACATACTTTGTATAGAGGATGATTCTTACGATATAGCGTAAGCACGTCCTTAACTAATGGAAAATAATACTAATCGTAGTTTTGAAAATGTATTCACATAAATGATATTTGAAATGCTCTGACTCTTTTAGCCTTTTGAATAAAAAAAACATTCCCGTCCTGAAATGGTTACAGCTTATTCCATCAACAACAAAAAAATGCCTAAAAACCTCATCAACAAAAAAACTTTCTTAGAAAAATCGTGAGTTTCAGAATAAATTTTAATATTCCAACGCAAAGAAACCATAAATACTGGAAACAAATGCCTATTATTTTTCCACCCAGCCACCGTATGTGTCTACTACTTACTGCGTATTTTACATGAGCGAGTATTTAATTTTCGCCAGTGTAGTGAACGCTTTAAATCGATACGTGGAATACGCTAATTTAGAAATATGTGCGTGAAAGCGAGTGAAAATGCTCGATTCTCGAAAATTTAATTTAAACCCGAAGGTCTTTGGCTTATTGGCTCTTTGACGGGGTACGTACGTAAGAACTAAATGGTGCCTGGCTTAGGGTAGATGGCTCGTGCATTCTTTTCTTATTACTCCCTTGATCCAGTTCTTCCTTCTCGTCCTCGTCTCGTTGCCTTTATACGTCACCTCTTTCCTATGCCCTGTCTACTGTTTCCATTCCTTCTACCTGGCTATTATGTTTTGTACGTGTCAACACTTCATTTGTCGATAAATAAGTCACTATCGATTTATAATCAATGTTATGCTATTTTTAATTTGTTAAATTAATAAAAAAAGTCACATTTAAATATAATTCAGGAGTGCATTATTTATGTATTTATTTTAAAAGTGCGTTTGCCATTTAAAAATATATTTATTACTGGTAGTTTAAGTTCACTGGGTACTGATTTTAATATAGTATAATAAATAATATGTAAGGATGCTGTTTTAACTTCTCAGTATGTTTCAGTCTATATACTTTCTAATAATACTTACTCATTTTGTATGTATGAAAAGTGCCAAAAGGTTTTCTAGTTTTATATAGACCTATTTAATAATTAATTGATTATTATAGTGGAACATATAAATAGTATTTATGTGTTCCATTTTGGGAATTAAATACAGATATTATTTATCTGACCACCTTTTGTAAACGGCAATGAGTTGTCGAAGGCACTAGTTGTTTACGATCATGGAAGTATGTAGGTTAATTAATTAACAATGGGATTATTTATTTATTTATTTATTTATTTATTTTTATACGCCCTCATGGGCTTTTACATAACATAGGTATAAAATAAAATAACAGTGACAATTAAAGTTCCCCATCCGTGATTTTTCAAAGCATTCTTAGAAATGGTAAATATACTTACTAGAAATGAGCCACAATGTGTTCTACTCTCATATTGCTTCTCATATTGAGCACAGTAGAATGAATATATATTAATTACATGTATATTTTTTAAATCATTATCTTTGTGATGAAAGATTTATATTGAAAATATAATTAATTTGTATTTTCGTAGAAAGCAATCACTTCGTGGTTTCACATATTTAAAGAAATAACTTTGTATAAAACCGGATATTATTTTATTTCTTTATGACCTACTGGTTTCGGTTAGCCTAAGCATCATCAGGGTAATTTAACTAGTTTAATTTTGTACCCTGATGATACGTCATTTTTTCTTGTGTTTTATGTATTAAAAATCACCCGTATCATCATCAGGGCGTGCAGTTTGAAGTTATTATTAAAAATTAGATTGCAAATTAATTTGCAAATTTTCTTTCTTAGAAGGCTGTTGTGTATAAAATATGTTATATATTTGATTATATTATACTGTGTGCCCCGACAATGACACGAGCTGTGTCGAAAGTAGTAGATCAATTTAAACAATAATTTGTGTTTTAACCTTGGACCTAACCTAACCTAACCTAACCTAACCCAACCTATACAAATTTACGATAAATTACTTTTTTTTAGTTTTTACGTCGTAAACCGTGAGAGAGAAAGAGACAAGACAAATTGTCACATAATAGCGCAACACTTTTAGGTATGTTAGAATGTTTTCCGTCTCCTGCGTCTCCGGCGACTCCGCACACTACGTTTTGTTATGCGACATAATTCAACGGTTTTTTTAGGTTATATCTTATTTTTTTGATTATAACAACAGTGTGATAAAGTGGTTATACAAATAAACAAAAACATTATGTCGACATGTACTATGAATGGATGTAAAAGAGTGTGTCCATGAAGACCCTAAGCACGCCCGAGTTAAAAAAAAAATCAGCAATCTGGACTACACTGTTTCGCAAAGCTATCCCTCCTGATATATTATCACTCCGAGGTTTTAACAAATAAAAACATGAAAATGTGATGCACACAAAGCAATTAGGTTTTTAATGTCAATTATACATTATATCTTTAATAAACTTATGTATGTACGTAGGTGAAACATTAACTTCTGTCAAGATCAGACAAAACGTTTTTCCTGGAAGAAATTTACTGTGTTTGTTTGTACGCAGCGTTTGACAATTATCTCTGTCGTTATGCGTGGAGACATTACGCGATCGTAAGAACGCACGGGCCACGCCCACGTGTTTCAAGCTGGCTGCCCATTACCCCAGTTACCCATTTACTTGTGCATGCAAATATACAATAACTTGATTTAAATAATTGCTACAAGTTATACCTTTAGAAGTCGAAATGAAGAATACTCAATTGTTTATTTTACTGGGGCAATATAGGCAGCTTAGAAGTTGGTAATGTTTTTATGGGATTCAGGGAAATTGATTGTTAAATTTTTGCAATATTAAATAACATGCATTACATAATATAGTCCTCAGAGCAATAATTACCAGGGTGGAGCGCTTGTGTAGTCAGGATTGATGATTTTTTCCAAACTCAGGCGTGGTTAGGACTAGGGCTAGGGTATTTCTACATCCATTCATAGCACATGTCGACATGATGTTTATGTTTATTTGTATAACCACTGTTTCACAGTATTGTTTTAATAAAAATATAGGGTATAACCTAAAAAACCGTTGAGTTATGTCCTGTTATGTCGCAAAACAAAACGTAGTCGGCGGAGTCGCCGGAGACGCGGGAGACGGAAAACATGTTAACATACTTAAAAGTGGTGCGCTATTATGTGACAACTTGTCTTGTCTCTTTCTCTCTTCCGCGGTTTACGACGTAAAAACCCGGAGAAAGTGGTTAACCGTAAATTTGTATAGGTTGGGTAAAAATATTTAGCTGTCTCTCCATATACGAATATTCTTACTCTGAGGTTAGAAAAAACAAATTTCGGGAAAAAGTGTTTTTATAATATTATGATTTTTTTCTATCCAATTATGAAATTTAAAAAGTATGTAGTGTTTATACGACCTTAAAATACTCGTATATCCTGTGTAGAATAATAAATCGAGCATGCGATTCACTGATAAAATAATAAAGCATTTTCGTTCGTCAGTTTCGTACATCCTGAAGTTTTTCCCGAAATTCAGGTCTTAATATAAATATTTATGATTCAAAGTATCTTGAATTTTTTCTCGAAATTCAGTGTACCTAAATATTACATATATATTAATGTTAGATATAAATATATACATTTTTCTTAAAATAAGGTTATTTTGTAAATTTGAAAATCAGCGTTATTCAGAAGTCATAAAAATGTAATTCGTTATTGCAGGTTTTATGCCAGAGACGACGGAACAACCTTAGGAAAACAGGTTACGAATTTTTTTGAAGAATTTTTAACTAATTTTGCTGAGATGGCTTTGCACTACATTTTCAAATCTTCATGCTTACGTTTTAGCGACACAATTTGTGTCCCTTAGTTAGTTATTAAACCCGTAGGAATTGCTTATTTGACTTTTGGGAATTCTCGCATGCTGGTTCGCACTTTCTTTAATCTTAAAAAAAAATGTAATCGTGACAGCTGAGAATCCATTTAAAGTTAACCATCAAAATCACGACACGCAGACTGGCAGTGTTCCTACTATATGAAATATCTATGCCAATATGTATTTGCTCTTCTGCGAAAATTGAACCCTACCCAAATAATCAATAACACAAATAAATATTTGTTTGTGATGTGACTGTCATTAGGTCCTTGGCGGTCCTTTGACGGCCTCCATGGGTGAGTGGTAAGACCTTCGACTACGAATCCAAAGGCCGCGGGTTCAAACCCAGCGTGCGCATTTAACTTTTATTTAATTAATATGTGTCATAACACATTTAAATCATATAACATTATAAAAAGTATATTTGCGGCACGTTCCAGAGTGGTAGATTACTCTAAGTATCGCCCTGGTAAAAGACCACCATTCAGAATCGAAACGTTGCTTGAAATGGCACTAGCCGTGTTTGGTGACCAGATCTGAATAACCAGGTGCTTTCAAACCTTACTCTTCTCCATCTCGTTCATACATAACAACTCCATTCATAACATTCTCCAACATACCCAATTGGGGATGCCATAGTTCTACTGGCTCTAGACGGTTGGGACTCTTGTGCAGTATTCACTATAAAACAAATACGACCGATCGGTATGATTCCCACCCGGGCGTGGTGCGCTCAATTCCTCTGCTGGCTAAGTCCTCCATCGTTGCACAAGCAACATCTTCCGCTTCTTATGATGGCAGTAGGGGGTTTCAAATATTATCAGGTTATTCGTAACCCGGGAATGTTCGTCTTTCTTTATAAAAAAATAAATATAATAAACTAATATATTGTCATAGAGTAATACTTCTTAAAAGCTCTGACTTGTGTGTATTTTATGATTCTTGCGAACTCCGTATATCCTCGCATGAATCCAACAACACTTAACAAAAATTTGGCTCGATTCATAAGAAGCCCGTCGACAATATTTATACTTCTTCATAATAATACATATATAACGTAGATGTGTTACAATGTTTGGCTGGTTCGCCCTTGAGGTAGATTCTAGAGTAGCTATTTCTGCTTTGCACTCTACCATTTTTCGCGGTGCTCCGTTTATTTATTATTTAGTTCTGGCGTCAGAACGTCATTCATTATTGACTAGCAATTCGGTCTGTGAATGGTACGAATCGAAATCGGTTTATAAATAAACCGTGTCTTTAGACTATTTTAATTTGGCTAGCCTAGTCTGTGTTCATTATTTGAAACGTAAAGCTGTAGGGGATGCATCGATAAGAATACAAATCTCAGAGCGAGAATATGTATATGGAGAGAGAGCTAAACATTTTTTACCTAACCTATACAAATTTACGATGATAAATCACTTTCTCCGGGTTTTCACGTCTAAAACCGCGGGAGAGACAGAGATAAGATAAGTTCTCACACAATATAGCTCCGCTTTTAGATATGCAAGCATGTTCTCCGTCTCTCGCGTCTCCGGCGACTCCGCCCACTACGTTTTGTTATGCGACATAAAAGGACATAACTCGACGGTTTTTTAGGTTATATCCTACATTTTTGTTTAAAACAATACTGTGAAAAAGTGGTTATACAAATAAATAAAAACATTATGTCGACATGTGCTATGAATGGATGTATAAATACCATAACCCTAGCCCTAGGCCCCAGTCAGGAAAAAATCATCAAACATGACTACACAAGCGCTCCATCCTGGTATGTTATATTATTGCTCTGAGGGACAAATCATGATTATTGTAAATATTTGCAATTGGCTTACTTAACTCGCGGTGTTTTTTTTTCATTTTAAAAAGCTGCTGCCTCATGTCTTCGATATAACTTTTTGGTGATTTCTAACATGCTTCACGAAAATAAATTCTTTCAGTGTATTAATACTATTAAAATCCATCACTGTCCCGAAACATACTCCTTGCTTTATCCACTCTTACTATTTGACGATCTCCGCGGGCGAACGGTTAAGGTCCTCAACTGCGAACCTCGAGGTCGCAGGTTCGAATACCGGCATGTGCAAATATGTTTTTTTTTTCAAATATTGTATTTAAGTATCGCCCTGGTGATGGACTGTCATTCCGAATCGCCATGTTGCTTAAAATGGCTTTACTTGTGTTTGGTGACTAGATCTGAATAGCCAATTGGGTACTTCCCAACCTTCCTCTTTCCCATCTCCTTTCACTCCCTTTTGACAGCCTCCATGGTCGAGCGGTAAGACGCTCGACTACGAATCGAAAGGTCGTGGGCACAAATCTGGCTTGCGCAAATAACTTTTATTTAATTAATATGTGTCATAACACATTTAATTCATATATGATAATATAAAGTTTATTTGCGGCACGTTCCAGAGTGGGAGATACGTATCGCCCTGGTGAAAGACCACCATTTAGAATCGAAACGTTGCTTGATTGAAATGGCTTTAGCCGTGTACTTTCTAAATTTCCTTTTCCCCATCTCCTCCCCCACCCTACTACCTTCAGCTTCACAACATACCCTAATTAGGGATGCCATAGTCTCACTGGCTCCAGACGGTTGGGAGCAGTTGGGACTCTTGTGCGGTATTCAATATAGAAGAATTAAAAAAAAAAAAACATTTTTTTATTTACCCCAACCCTTTTTGAACCCACGATCTGGAGGTCGTCTGTGTTATTATTGAGGTAAATAAATATGCGTCTATTAATTACGCCCGTCCATTCGTCTGCCTCCGAACCCAAACCTTGTTGCCATGGCAAGGGCGTCAGCAACGGACCCTTTTCGGAATTCCCCCACTGGCTGGAGAGCGTAGTTACTTGAAGTAACAATATATGGAGGGATAGCTAATTTGTTTTACCCAACCCATCCGAAATTGTAATAAATCACTTTTTCCGAGTTTTTACATCGTACACCATGAGAGAGAAAGAGACAACAAATTTCTTGGACCGCTTCTACATACTGTCGTAATGATCTTAAGCTGGCTATTTTCGCTGGTTAACGGCGGGACTCCGACCACATTTTTTATTTTGCCACTAAACTTGACACAACTAAACGGTTTTTTAGGTTAGATGCTATATTTTTGTTGATAAAAATACTGTGAAAAAGTGGCTATACAAATACACAAAAACATTATGTCGATATGTGATATGAATGGATGTATAAAAACCGTAGCCTTAGTCTTAGCCACGCCCAGGTGCGCCGAGTCATGTTAAAATCATCAAAAACATGTCCAAAACTGACTTCACTGCCTTGGCTTGGGCTACCTCTTGTATACTCTAAGCGTAGTTATCACAACACACTAATTAAAACGTGTCAGCTCGGCTAGTCTAATCAAAGCCAAGTACGTCGTCGCCGATAATGTCGTGAAACACTGGCCAGGTAAACAAGGTGGGCTCTGATGTGTTCCTTCGTATGTGTAAGAATCTGTTCAATTGATTCTATGTTGCCTATTGGCTCGCAAGACGTAGTCTAACTGAGAATCACGTCGGACGCATGACTTACATCCGTACATAACTTGTGGTCATCGAATCTAAAACCATCTTTGCTATAAGCACAAAAACAGTCAAAATTTGACTAAAAGCAAAGATGTACGAGGCCTGTTCAAAATAAAAGGTGAATTTTGAATTTTCGCGGGCTGTGTACATTCGACTATTGATTTTTTTTGTTATGTTGGTACACATACGTTTATCATATGTTAGCATTATCAACCATTTTGGATTAGTGGTTTGTTTTTGACAACTGGAAAGGTAAGTCACGTTTTTGTGTGTTCTTCGATTTTTTCACTTTTGAAATAATGGATATTTTGCTTAGGTAACCACAATATTTGCGACACGGTACGCCGACAATCACGACTGCATGCACAAATGAGTTTGTACATCAGTAGCTTTATAGTAGTGATTCAATTTTTTGACGTTTGTCCGAAGCCGTTAGTGTTCAAGGAAACACACCTTCACGTTTGTTTTAACTTACTTTTGAACAATTTAACGAGTGTTATCAAATGTGATTCAGGGTGTAATAATTTTTTTATTACGGCATCGTTATACTCCGGAGAAAGGGTTGTACCATCCACATTAAGTTATCAAAGTTAACATAAAAATCACGTTAAAATAACATAAGTCTGGGCTAAAGCTGCCTACACACTTATCTGATTTGAAGAAACTATGTGGAAAGGGATGGACAAATGGGTGTGACTTAAGGAAAGGACAGTCGGACGGCCGAGTCTTCCAAAATGGTTGCTTCCTCAGAGCAATAATTTACCAAGGAGGGATAGCTTGTGTCGTCAGGATTGTTGATTTTTTCCTGAATAGCATATTTATACATCCATTGCACATGTCGTTATAATGTTTTGTTTATTTGTATAACCACTTTTTCACAGTATTGTTATCAACAAAAATATAGGATATATCCTAAAAATCCGTTGAGTTATGTCCTGTTATGTCGCATAACAAAACGTAGTGGGTAGAGTCGCCAGAGACGCAGGAGACGGAAAACATGCTGACACACCGAAAAGTGGTGCGATATTATGTCATAACTTTTTTTATCTCTTTCTCTCTCACGGTTTACGACGTAAAAACCCAGAGAAAGTGATTTATCGTAAATTTGTATAGGTTGGGTAAAAATATTTAGCTCTCTTTCGATACCGATGAAATCGGATGGTCTGTAGAAAACATTCGGCTTGGTTACTTTATTACCTGTTTTTTTTTATACAAAAATAGTTTAACTGCCCTGAAGAAGGCACTTTTGTGTCTGAAACTCATTTATCGTTGTGTGCTGTAATGAACAAATTAATATTTTTTTGTTCATAGCCAACTTGCAAGTTTTTTTTTTTATTATTTATGAATGTCATCAATTTCTACCGATTTTTCTATGCTTGATTTTTTGCTTTCTTATTTGTTTTACGTTTCTCGTCCCTTATCGGTGTATGTCAGCCTTATCGTATTTTGAATTGTCGTAATTCCTTAGACATCATAATGATTGAATTCAAACTCTAATGAAGTGATAAAAATAAAAATAAAAAACACAACGTTACTAGAGGTCATGTTTTGTAATGCCGCTATGCCGTCACCGGGGGTTATTTCAATAATTACCCCACGATTTTTTGAAAAGATAAAAGTTTCTTTAGTATAATAAAAACAAACCACCACAATTAGTGTCGATACAAACAAATATGATAATATGAATTCAATCAATCTCAATACCATTGAAATAACCGTACCATTAGTCTTAAAATATCTTAAAAACGTTGATACCAAAAAAGTGCTGGTTGTGATAAATTACATCCAACTTTTATTGTTAATTGTGCGGAAAAACTAGTTATTCCCGTGACACTATTGTTCGAAAAATCCTTTAAAGAAGGTGTATTTCCTAATATTTGGAAAAAAGCTTTTGTAACACCTGTTTTTAAAAAAGGGGATAAACACAACATTGAAAATTATAGACCTATCTCGAAGCTATGTGTTTTTAGTAAAATAATGGAAAAAATTGTATATGACCAACTTTTCAACTTATGCAAATATACCATCATTAGTCCCCATCAACATGGTTTTTTCCAAGGCAGATCTGTTGAATCAAACCTAGGACAGTTCACCGATTTTGTTCTTAATACTATGGACAGTGGGAAACAGGTTGATTCCATTTACACTGATTTCACTAAAGCATTCGACAAAGTAAATCACGATATACTATTAAATAAACTCTGGAAGATTGGTGTTTGTGGAAATCTATTAAGATGGTTCTCCTCGTATATTAAAAATAGAAATCAAGCTGTTGCCTTAAAAGGTTACATGTCACAGATTATAACCCTTCCCTCAGGGGTACCTCAAGGCTCCCATCTGGGACCTCTATTATTTATTTTGTATATAAACGATATGAAACATATCATTAGTCATTCTTCTTTCCTACTTTATGCAGATGATATGAAATTATATAAATGCATTAACTCCATAGATGATTGTAACAAGTTACAAGAAGACTTAAACAATATTATGGAATACTGTAAAAACAATCAATTATATCTGAACATAAACAAATGTAATGTTATAACTTTTACACGAAAAAAAAATCCAAATAATTATACGTATAAATTAAACCATGTACCCCTACAAAGAGTAGAAACAATAAGAGATCTTGGAGTGTTACTTGATTCCAAAATGCTTTTTAAGGATCACATTGAATATATGTTAAAAAAAAGCTCATAAACTAATGGGCTTTATTTTACGAATTACAAAACCTTTCACTAAGCCGAACACTCTGATTCTATTATATATGGCATATGTAAGGTCGCAGCTTGATTTCGCCTCAATAATTTGGAATCCTCAATATCGAACCTATATTGATCGTATTGAAAATGTTCAAAAGAAGTTCATTAAACACGTATCGTATCGTTTTAGTTATTATCGGTTTAATCCCATTGCTCTATATAAACGTAGAAAAATCTTGGATGCTTTGTTCCTATACAAAGTTGTGAACTGTCTTGTTGATTCATCATATCTCCTAGAAAGGATTGCATTTCGTTGGCCTGAACGCAATACAAGATCAAACGATCTGTTTAAAATACCTCACTTTAAGACTAAAAGCGCACAAAACTCGTTGATAGGACGAATCTGTAAAACTCATAATACCCTGCGAGATGTAGACATTTTCAACCATAATTTGAAATCCTATAAATTGAAACTTACTTTAAATGATACTAATTCTTCTGTTATCTATCTACTGTACTTAATTTAACATGTTATGCTTATACCTAAATCTTCACTTGTTAATATAACCTAAATGTACTTATTAATGGAACTTGATTGGTCGAAAATATGTATAATTGTAACTATATTTAAACTTATATGACTGTTTGTTTCCTAAATAAAGAAAAAAATAAAAATCTAAAACATGACAAAAAATAACGCCTCTCGATGTACCTTCCAATCGTTGCTGTGCGACCAACGCTTGTGTGTGTAACTATCGCATTTTAAAGCTCTCACACACAGTGTCATGAATCAGTACACAACACATAGATAACTTCCAACTATCCTCTTCCACATATCCTTCTCCTCCCCATTCCCTTCAGCATCACAACATATCCCAATCGGGGATGCCATAGTCGCATTGACCTCGGACAGTTTGGTCTCTTGTGCAGATAATATATTTTATTATTTTTCTCTACATAAAAGCCATTTCATACGCTTCTCGTCGGGGTTTTAAAGTCAGATGATTATATTGTATTCGATAATTAACCATATTCAGCCTTGCGTTCGCAGCCTGTTATTGCGAATTAAATTGTACAATGTAATGAAATCAGCAAAAATACCGCAATCGAGAGGAATGTGCCAGCAAATCAAATACCAGCAACATGGAGCGTCAGTATTCCTATCCGTACTCGTATCTCGATAACATTGTGTCGATTTGTCTGCAAACCATACGTGTTCAACCCGCAGCCCGAGGCACTTGCAATGGTTTATTTCGCTTATATGAATATTGAACGGAAAAAAATTGCTCATTCGATTCGATACAAAATATACAAACTCTAAATCTTACGCAATAAAAAATATATCCTTCGCTTCACCAACATGCCCTATTCATGTGCTCACTTTTTGTTGCTTTTCGGACAGCTATGCTTATTCGCTTCGGGAACTTGCCCTTAGGAATTATTCATGTGTTCATTAATAAACCCATAAGGTTTACCACCCCTACCTAAATCAATAAAACGCACAAAAAACGTTAATTAAAACAAGGAGTTACTAAAGATTTCGAAGTCAATATTTTGATATCGAAGTCTTACGTATCGCGTTTCGCTGTGGACGTATTGGAAAACACTAACGTAACATCTATTTGAAACCCGATTACCGACAAGTCGTAATTAATGGTTATTTGGGCAGGTGTGACAAAGCAAGTATAAGCGCCTTTGAAGTGATTTTCCTACGAAAACGACGCTATAGAAGTAATCCATTTATTATTATTATTACTCTCTTAATTCTTAACTTCAATTCTTAAATTACAAGACATTGATAAAATATACTTATGTCTAAAATGAAAACAGGAAAATGTTAAAAACATTCGTGTTTTTATAGGTTTCAATCAATAATGACCTTACAAATATACGTCGTTGGTTTAAATAAGATTTTTTTGTTTTTTTGTTTCATACATAATGACCGCGGAGTTAGATCACGTGAAGCTAATTTTAAAGATGATACACGCATTAATGACAAATAAAAGCTCGAAAATGTACTAACCACCAAAAAGACTCGAATATGCGTCACGCATACGCAAATACATATAATCCTTATTACTTTGTACTAGTACTGTATCGAAATATATCTAGCTGTTAGAAATAACAGCTAAATGCCGCCAACGTCTAACGCTATTGACGAAAATTTGCGCTAACAGTTAGATATTATTACTAAAAATATTAGTACCTGCATACGAATATTCTTCGACGCTATTATTATTGTATTAGCGTTAGCGCCAAGTAAACAAAAAGGTGTAAGAGTTTATGCATCGTAAGCGACATTATGTGTATCTTTTTATACTTTCTTACTAAACGTTTTTGTGGAATATCCTATCCCGAAACGCGCGATACGTAGCTCCAAGAGTCAAGCGAATAAAATAATGGCTAGGTAAAATAATGACGGCACCTAAAATGTAACTGTTATGTATAATTCTCCGAATGTCACCAAAATATCTAACAGCTAGATATATTATAACGACGCCTCGTATTGTCATGTACCTATTATTTTAGTCTTTAAAAAGGTGTAAAGAGTGTGTGCGTCGTCGACAATATTATACGTAGTTTGGAATAATCTTTTGGTTATACTTCTTCTTACTAGACATCTCTGTGAACTTTCCTATCCGAAACGGCCGATACGTAGCGCCTAGAATCAAGCGACGAAAATAATGACATGTCAAATATATCTAACAGCTAGTTATATTATAACGACGCATCACATTGTCATGTACCTATTATTTTATTATTTAAAAAGGTGTAAAGAGTGTGTGCGCCGTGCACAATATTATACGTAGTTTGGAATAATCTTTTGGATATATTTCTTCTTACTAAACATATTTGTGGACTTTCCTATCCGAAACGGCCGATACGTAGCGCCTAGAATCAAGCGACGAAAATAATGACAAGTCAAATATATCTAACAGCTAGTTATATTATAACGACGCATCACATTTTCATGTACCTATTATTTTAGTCTTTAAAAAGGTGTAAAGAGTGTGTGCGCCGTGCACAATATTATACGTAGTTTGGAATAATCTTTTGGTTATATTTCTTCTTACTAAACATATTTGTGGACTTTCTTATCCGAAACGGCCGATACGTAGCCCCTAGAATCAAGTGACGAAAATAATGATAAGTAAAACATATATAACAGCTAGATATATTATAACGACAATGTCTTTTCATCGAGCTGTTATTTTTCAACAGGGGATTATTATTATTAAAACCAATAGGCTCGTTATTCATTATTTTTGCTAGTTAGTTTTATGTCAATCTCCTACTCGTTTAGTTTGGCGCGTTTTTACTCGTCGCGCGTGCATTCGATGTGTTTTTGTGAATTGAAGAATACGATTAATGGTGTAGTTGTCTAATGTTTATATTTTGTTTCACGGCCAAAGTGCAAATACCGAGTAAGCAAATAAATTAAGTTTTAGTAGACAATACGACGCAATATATTATTTTACTTTTTTACTATTGCATTTGCATTATTAGCTCATATAATTCAACGTCTAAACTTAATAATAATAATAAATGGATACATTTTATAGCACCGTTTTCGTGGGAAAATCACCTCAAGGACGCTTTGTGTACTTATATGTAATTTAGAAAATATGGTATATTGGTAGTTTACCAAAAAATAGTCAACGTCGGCGTTATTTTCAACGGTTATATTTAACAGTTAACAATCGCCAACGATAACGGCGTTGGCGTTTTTTCGAATTATATTTAACGCCCAGTACTACTTTGTACGTATGTGCGTAACGTGTCAAAATCGTCAATGCCCATGCGATTTTTTCATTATGAATGCAGTGGAATTATGAATTAATAGAAAACTTCTGTATTTTCTGACGCTTTGAAAGGCACGAAATATATGAGCCCCGAAATGACTGAAAACATTCGGAACGTTTGTATGGAACGTTAATGAAAAACCGATGGCCATACGAGGATAACAAAAATTCGGGCACATTTGATATGTGCCCCCCTTCTCGACTGGCGGTGATATTCTCCGTTTGTAAACATATCAAGCAATTATTTCTGATTTTGAAACTGTTAATTCGTGGTGGAACTCCACTTTAATGATTTAATTTTGAATGTTATTGTAAAGCCGCCTTTGTCAGCAATAAAACAAAACCCAAAGTCACAGACTATGAGATAGACTCAATAAGCGTCCATTCCGGACATTAATACTATATACGCCATAGATTTATTTAAAATTGTACCAGTCTGAAGATGCCCGTCATAAGGTGAAACCGGTCAGGTCTTAATTTTTTTTAAATAGTGGAATTAAGTAAAAAAAAACGGTATTATTTAAATCAGTATCAAGCAATGTCAATAGTCGTAACTGAATTGTAATTCTCAAATTTTTGATAAATTGGCATACGTAGTACCTGTCCAATTAGGCTCATTGCTCTTTCAAAATGCTGAATTATTATAGGTTGTTGCTTTTAGAAATGTCTGTTCAGAAAATATGACATGCAACTTTGCGGGAATGGCTGCAGGGGGCTGATCCTCCCAGAGGATTTGCTTCGTAAATTTACTACCCAAGTGTCCTTTTTGAATAACTGCGCAGGTTCATGTGTTCCAGCTTACAGATATGTTATTTTTGTTAGGTTTCACTTTCTATAATATTTAAAAAAATGTTATTATTATGATCGACTATCGTGTTGCGTGCGAAGGTTCATACGTTTTGTTGAACTCTGGCCTTTACTATGTACTTTAGCGAGTGCCGAACAGTGATCTCAAAGGTCCCCGAGTGAGGGAATGTAACCATTTGCGGCAGAAATTATAATGTGGCCAAGTGCACTAATGGCCAAAACGACGTTGCGGTAAACCGAATCAATTTCGGCGGGTTTTGGTTTTAGTCTTTAGTCAATAAGGTTTAATATTAATCTGTATTAAGAGGCTTTATGTTCTATGTTTAGTATGGATACACTGAAAAGATATGTGGAACCATACAATTATGGTATGTAAGAATGACGCTCCTTGTGGTAAAGAGTTAAAATTAGTTTGGCCCTCCTAACTAAAATGACTTTAGCTATGTTTATTATGAATATCTCGGTGCTTCCCCACCTTCCTATTCCCTTTCTTAATCACATCCTACAATTTCTTCCGCTTCCCAACAACATCGTTCCACTGACCCGGTTCTGTTTAAAAAATCACTCCAAATTTTAAATGTATTGGAAATCGGATACTTTTCCTGACAGGGCTAGCGCGGTCGTGCCGCTGAGAGCTCCGTTATTGAACCTGTCTTTCTGTTGCCTACATACGTTGTTTGTGAGAAAGGTGAAGAGGGTACGTCGAAGCTATCAATGGTATGTCTTTATCTTGGTAAAGTCTTCACTTGGAGCAATAAAAAACACGCTGTTCAGAGGTAAGGTTTTATTTCTCTCCCAGTTAGTTAGTCGAGAAGGGAAATATAACACGATCAGACCTTCTGCCAACCGTATACTCTAAAGCAGTGTTCCGCAAACTTTTAGTGTTCAAGGTACACCTATCAAATCAAGAAATTATAGAGGTACAGCAAAGAATAAAGCAATGTTTATTTAATATTTATTTATTACTAAAATCAATACACCTAATATGAAAAGATGATTAGTGAGAAATTTGAGCCTGTTTAACTGAATCGTTGATAAGGCTGCTCTCATCTCTTCATTGATCGTCCTCAGGCGTTCTCTTTTTTTTCGATTTAATAGTAATGAGAGTTGAAAATCCCAATTGGCATAAGTAAGTTGTGGCAAATGGTAATAGAATTGCAACAGCACGCTTTGAAAGCAGTGGATACTTGTTTTTTTATATGCAGCCAAAAATGTGCTAGCTCTACTTCGGAAAATTTTTGTTTTAATGTCTATCAAAGCCTGCAATTTTTTTTCTGAATCGGCAGCCATGACATTTGGAAACATTTTACTACTACCATTGGCAGCATGGCTGATCCATAACACCAACTTGCGCGAAAGCTTTCAATTTTGTCTTTCCGCGGCACACCAACTGATGACCACGGTACACCAGTGTGCCGTGGCACACGCTTTGCGGAACAATGCTCTAAAGAACGGAACTACGAGTATCAAGACAACCGCTTAGTAGTTGAGTGGACAAACGCGTCGGATTCCCACCCAGGCGTCGTGGGTTTAATTCCTCTGCTAGCTAAGCCGTCCATCATTGCACAAGCAACATCTTCCGCTTATTATGATAGTACTAGGAGTTTTTTTTAAACATTGTAAGGTTATTCGTAACCCGGGAATGTTTGTATTACTTTAAACAAACAAAAAAATTCCCGCCGTGATTTGTCAATACCCATATTTTTTTTCCATCTGATTATTAATAATGTTCGTAGCTAGAAGCCTGTACCATTATTTAGTGCAAACGAACAACATATATTGTTATCAACACTAAATCGCAACTAAGATAAAATTTTATTTTCTCTTTTTTGCAAAATTCTATTGTTTACCTTTACCTGCTGGGATTCTTAGCGTTGATCACGTTTCTAGCTCAGCAAATAAATCTTCTTTTTCCACTATGTTCGAGTTTGCAACAACAAGCATTACTGAAAACATATTATTATCGTTCTGGTTTCTTCGACCTATTTCGCCCTTTTCAGCCGTTCTATATTATTTCCGTTGGTAACTTCCCTCAACATAACTATTGGAAATAAACTTTGAAATGTAATTATCGTATTCATCTCGTTCCCAGAATCTATAATATTTGGAAGAGAGGTTTAAGGCTGATTCACACCAACGTCCGGTTCCGCTCAGTGCCGATATTGTTCCGCAAGAGAGCTTAAAATAATTATTTAACTAACTAAGTAGTTAAATATCACAAGGGTGGGCAGAAGGATATACTGCCATACAACTTTGTCTTGGCACATACTCCTTGATTGATATTCATACCATATCAATAAGCTCTCTTGCGGAACAATATCGTCACTGAGCGGATCCGGACGTGGGTGGAAATCGACACTTAAACGTCCTCGGTGTGTTATTTTGTTGTTATTCAAAAATGGTTTTCTTTATCTCCTTTTTTTCTGATATTAAGACAGATAATGACTTATCCAAGAATAAATTCCATTAACGTTTTTTCACGTGATGCGTTTATTACTATCTGCTGATCCTTTTTTTTTAATTTCTCAGTATCAGTCAGTCGATAACCAATGACCGGAAAAAATATGATTAGGTGCAAATAATGATAGGTTTTGTTCACTGTTGTTGTGGGATGCGCAGTATGTATTCAAAACTAAAATATATATTACCGAAATAATATCAATAATCTTCAACGCAAATGAGAAACAAAAAATTCCAGAAACTAAAAAGAAAAACGGTCGCGATCGAGGCTCGAACTCGGAACCTCTACTCTATCCGGGAGTAACGCCTCTGCCAATTGAGCTACCGAAACCTTATTAGAAACCGGCATTTTAGACGATCTCATACTTCATTGTAAATTATTAATATTATTTTTCAATTTCTTCCGATATAGGCTGCCATCTCTGTTTCATATTTGCGTTGAAGATTATGGATATTATTTCGATAATCAATATCAAAATAAAAATCATAAAAAAGTTTTAGAGTTAATTCTAATTTAATACTAAAATATATATTTTGATATCATTTATGGAGTTTCTGTGTCGAGTTGAACATAGGTTTCGTCTCTAGCGGACGGTCTTGACTAATTTTGCGACACTTTAGCGAATATAACAAAGTTCCATAGCTCATACCTTAAATTATATTGCGAACTAAAAAAATTGGATTGACCTAGAAATTCCATACAGGAAAAGCAAGTAAATTTTATACCGCCAATACAATAGTTGGGACTCTTGTGCGGTATTATTCACTGTAAAAAAATCCATTATATTATTGAAAAAAGATCAAATTCATTTGCGTTCGTTCTTGTTCTAATTGTGGACAAATACGATTTCACTAAGTATTCGTCAAAAAAGTACACTAAAAAACGAATACGAGGGGCATAGAGTCGAGTTTGCTGTGGCAGGTCTAGAAGGGTGTTAATTTGATGAACGTATTATTCGTATATTTTCAAATGTTTTCCGAGATCTCCTAATTCATCGCACAGAAAATTTAATTCTAAAAAAGGAAATTTTGGAAAACATTTTACAGCATGAATGTGAATGGTAAGGGTCAGTTTTTATTAATCTAAAATAAAATTACTTGTTATACATCCCGAGTGCATCTCATAAATTATAATACCAACACCCGGTTTATGGGTGCTATGTCGCCTTAATCATGTTTTTAATTATTTCGTATTTCAAACAGATGTATATTTGGAAGATGAGAGAATAGACAAGGAGTTTTGAAAGAAATCAGATTATTAGTCTGTGATTTCCGACTAGCGGAAGTTTTATTAAATAAAAATCCTGCTCATCTTGAAAAACAATCTGAAAATATGTTATCAGATTTGTACGCATAATAGAGTTTATGCGAACAACACATTCTTAGGATTGTGTGTTTTGGTTGCACATGTATACACATAGCGTTCTCCTTGAGAAAATTCACTGAAAAAACAGCCTTTTGTTTTGCTTACGTCTACTTATTGTTATTAGCGAAAAAAGGACAAGTGTTGTTTGTAAAAATTTTCGAAAAGTTTTTTCTTTCATAAAATTGTGCTGGAATTTTCTTTTCTGAAGTCGATAAACAAGTTTAAAACGTGCTTTGTACAAACAATGCACCACGTGTTCGACTCAAAATTCGGTGCGATACCTATACGGCCACATAGTGACTCTACATTGAGCCAAACTTTATTTAATTGTTTATGAGGAGTGGTAGTTTTATGTGTCGTGTTACTTTATTTCTGTCACATTTGGCAAGTGTATTGATGATTTTTTTTGGTATGTGTTCTTAAAAGTGTTTGGCGAGTTTATTTGTATGAGGATAGTCCTAATCCAGCTGACTAACTCCTTTCACATCTGATTAAAAATTACTAAAAGGCTCATTTTCTGAACCAAGCTTTAGGGCTCCCTTCATTTTCAGGGCTGTGTTCATACGTAGATAGATTGATTCATCCGAGGGTATGATGTATGATTGATTCACCCATGGGTACGTACTACCATGCTACCAATTGAGTAAATCTTCCATGACAACACACAGCACGTAGGGTTAAAGAACTGATTTATTGAGACGGTGTTGAAATCACACACCGCAATCGCAGCGATAATAAAACCGTTTCAAATTTGCGATGGTGATGACTGCCAGTCACTGAGGAGACAAACCGGTAGAACTGCGTTGTGGGCGTGTCCGTGTGCCCCGACGTAAGCAATCAATTTTTCCTTACTTCTGGTGAAATTGTTCAAATATCGAAACTGTTTCTTGAACAGGTAATCAATTTTATTGGCCTGTCTGGGGCCCAGGAGTTAAAAGGTCTTAGCATAGGTGACACTTATTGGGGTTATCTGTTCAGTGTGCCAGCGATGCTGATGGCCGTTGGCCGGCGCGAGGACAGCCCGACCACCAATTACCACATTACCACCTGATTGGCACACAAAGGGAAGGCGATCCCGATGGCGAAGTGTCGATTTGTCCGACGCGTATGCGCGTCCAAATGGCGCTGATTGAATGGGTCAGTTTAGAGCGGAAGACTTTACTGGGTGATTCGTGTTGAACTTATAAAATATGTCAACTGTAAAGCACCAAAAAACTCTCAAACTGAAAGCGGGATAGTTGAATTGGTACTAAAAGCAAAACTTATAAAATATCTTAACAAAGCAGAAATCTGATTTGTCTGGCAATAAATAGAAAATTTAAATTATAGACATCACTAAATATTGTTGTTATATCCTGACGTCACATATTTGTGCATCTTTACCCCCACTTCTTAACTCGACCAAACATTTCGTCGCTCTGCACCACGTCAGTAAAGAATCGCTTCGCAAGCGGTTAAGAAGTCTCTGTGAACGAGTATCATTTACAACACAATATTTAGGAAGTCACAACTTTTTACAACAAGCGCTGAAATATATATTTTTAACATGTATGCAGTAACTTCAGGTATGTTCTAAAAATGTACACTTTTTTATTTAATTTGGTTGTTTGATATATTTGCTATATATACGAGTATATATTTTTTAACATCTATGTGAACTTGTGGTAAATTTACTCTATATTCTTAAATATTTAAGGTTATAGTTGAAAATTAAGCTACATTTTAAATAAGTGTTGATACCTGAACTATCTCAGCATCATTCTAGAAAATAAAAAGTGCTCATTTTTGCTCCTTTAGAAAATTTTCAATTTTACATAATTGACCATAAAATTCAAATTTTTGTAATTTTTTTTAACAGGTTCAGGTTCAAAAGACTTGTTTATATGGATAATAGAGTTATTTGATATATTAAAGAAATCAAGATGCCAACAGATGGTAAAAAAAATATATTTATGTGAGAAAAAAACTCATAAACCGCACCAATTTCCCAAAATTAGGGTTGAATCTACAAATGTCAAAAGATTTCGGACTTTGAATTTCACTACAAAAATATATGAGCAAATGCTTGTCGAAATGTAGCTAGATTTGTGATGAAAAACAAAGAATGGCTGGAGACCAGAGGCGGCCCGTGACTGAATTTTCCAGCAGTGCATTTCACTTAAAAAATGGTAACAGGTAACACAAGTAAATTAAATGGTTTAAAGGGAGGTACATACCTACAGCAAATTATTCATTCGTAGAGAAAATCCATTCGTCGTTCTTTCATTTGGGAAAATACTTCAATGACACGATTATTAAAGTGTGGTACAGAAGAGATCAAACTTTTTTCGATGCTCATCATTGATAAAGCATTAAGACGATCTTAAGACATAGTGTTCCTCAGAAATGTTTTTACGCGTTTTATATATGAATAGTACAAATTATTTAGTTTCACTAAAACACTCCACTAAGTTACATTTGTAAAACAATTGTAGAATTGATATTGCTCCGTCAGCTTTCGTAAAATCATTTCGAGAGTAAAGGACACGTTATTCGTTTAAAGTTTCACTTTCTCCAAAAAATCGTACACACTCGTAGTCACGGTAAACTCTTCTTCTGGGAAATTATTTGTGTACACAGGAATCATTTCGGTGTAAAATAATGTTGCCGCTAACAAGTGATGCGTAAATTTAAAACGGTCAATAATTCCGCTTGTTATAGTATCGCAAACTTCGGCACACAATACAGAAAAGGGTAGTTCTAATTGTATTCTTTTTGCTGGTGGCTAACTCTATTTTCCAAGGAATCCCTAACGTTTTGAATGAACTTTTCAAAATTTTCGAAAAACGATTTTACTTGGATTGTATCAATTGTCCGCAATTGCCTGAAAAGAACTTCACAGTGCGGTAATACATCATTAAAAAAAAGAAAGCCAAAAATTGAACTCTTCATCGTTAAGATAATGTAATAACATTTCGGCTTGATTTAGAGTATTATTATCTGTTCCTAATGAATTCGTTATGTTTTCCATGCATTGTATTGATGAAAGTCTGTGACTGAATATAGTAGAAACAGTTCGAATGTTATAGCTCCATCGTGTTTGGGGGACAGATTCTATTTTTTTAGATACGATTTCATTTAAAATAGCTGTGCGTTTTTCTTCTTCCCAAAATGGCGCTTCAGCCCTTTTGTCTTTCTGGCGACGATATGTCTAATAATATTTTAACCATACCAGAGAAAACACCTTGAACGCAACTATTTTCAGGTCGCACTGCTATTTCCATGATGAGCTATGGAATTTGAAATATTAATTTATACCAAAAAAAGTAAGACGGCCTCCGAGGTCGAGTGGTGAGACGCTCGACTACGAATCCAGAGGTCGCGGGCTCAAACCCGGCGTGCGCAAATAACTTTTATTATTTAAACTAGTAAATATTATTATCATTTTGACATAGAAACATAGTTAAGAGTGTAAGAGGGCAGACGATATTATCAAGATTTGCTAAAATAGTTATAATTTTTGTCGTGTGTGTCACTGTCGTCGTATTTTGTAAACTATTCCATCAAAAGTTCATTGTACATTGTTACTTATTGCACACTATCCCACAATATCCCGCTCGTAAATACGAACATTCCCGAACCAATATTAACGGTCTTCGTGTTTCCACACAGTTTGCTTTTTCCCCATAATTTGGGGGAATTTCCCTTGATATTCCTTATTTTGTCTAAAATATATATTTTATATTTTTATACAGGTGGATAAATTACATGCTTCAATGAGTTTGATTGGGGAGGTAAATTATAATGTTTTTTATGGAGTTAACACTAAAATCTATGGCAATGTTTAATTAAAAATATATATATCTCAATAAAGTCAACAAAGTTTTAATAAAAACAATTTAACTTTCTTCCACTTATTTATAAATTTAAATAAGTGGAAGTAAGTTGAAAATTGTTTTTATTAAATCATTAAAATGGAATTCCACCACGAATTAACAGTTACAAAATTAGACATAGTCAACAAAGTTCTATAAAAAATCTGCTAACTTAATATGAAATGAAGACGTCTAATATTTTAATTTATTTCACGTATAAAAAGATACTACCAAAAAAAAATAATTTGCAAATAGAAATAATTAGAATTTTCCCAAGATATGGGATCTTTTTTATAAATCGGCAATACTGCGAGAACACGTGCATCGCGTGTGACCACGTGACCGCCCGGGGTTTAAGCAGAAAGTTTGTAGGTAGGGCTGGCACAAAATGTCAATATAAAACACCATTGATAATAAATTTATTTATTTTTATGTCTATGGAAGGTTTTTAAACAATAAGTGGATATGGAAAACAACAGTTTAATATAATATTATGAAAACACATAACTTATTGCTTACAATAAACCACATTATTATATTTAATATTCTTACAAATTTGATATGGCTACGATCATTACACAAATAATACAACAATATTATCATCCTCTTCTTTGAATGAGTGAGGATTTATTTATTTATTGTGTGGTAGTTTGTTGACGGCCTCTGTTTTCGAGGGGTAAAGACTACAAATCCAGAGTTGCCGGTTCAAATCCCAACGTGCGCAAAAAAAACAATTAATTTATTATAAATAAATAATGTGGCAAGTAACAAAACACACATACTTTTCCAGTAAATTCAAACATTGGTCATGGATGACAAAAATAGACATTTAATGAAAATGTTTATATGTGTATGTGTGTTACAAAATGATACATAGTTCAGGTACAAGTATATAATTTGACCAAAAACATACATTTAAATACATCAGGTATTGTAATAATAAACAAGCTATTTGCACAGCCCTATCAGCTTTGTTTTATTTGATGTTTTACACGCGCTACATAGAAAGGAATATGTTAAAAGGTACAATCATAAATGTCCGACTGTGTCCTTTTGACATATTTCCTTTAAATTGTTGGAACAAAATCAAAGGTCTGAATTCGTTTCTTCCGGGGTATACATATTACATTTAAAGCACCAACACATACATCTTTATTCACACCACTTTACGCAACAGCGCGTCAGGAAACGACCGCTCTCGGCGAGATATTCCCGCGTTATGAAATACATTTTTTCATGCGAGCGCTTTTATATCTATCTCAAGTATTAAATAAAATAGCAAGTTACCAATTAAATACTTTTTTTCTTCTTCAATTTATACAGCAAAAGTACTGTTTTATTTAACTGTATTTTTTATTTACTTACTTTATAGTTTTTTGGCACATAAAAATCTGTTCAAAGTTCATTGATTTACGTGTTTTTGAAAAATAATATTTATCGTTCTTTAGTCATTTATAAAATTTATAAAATATTTCGTGGTATAGATCAAAAGATGTTCTATTAGAAAATATTTTTTTATGTTTTTTTAATATTCGCATTTAACCACAGAAGAAGAATGTTTGGAGGTCGATTAACGATTCATTGAAAACAGCTCTTTTATGAAGAGTTATAAAGTAAGAAAATATATTTTTTAAATATTTTTTATATACTTGGTGGTATAAAGCATACATACATCTAATGTGTGTTATAGTAAAACTTTTTTTGAACTGCTTTTGTAGATACCGGCGACTTTTAAAATGCGCAAAAAAAACATAAAAACTAAAAAATCTATCGTATCCTCTTAATAATCGCTTTTTATTTTGAAGTTTAAAATTTCACGATTATCGGCCTGGTGCACCACACTAAACGATAAATTCCCCAGCAACAATTATCGCATTGATAAGGATTGACATAGTATTTAAAGTGCTTCCGTGTTATCGTTCTCCGTATAATTCCCAGCTGACTCCGATAGCCGGCGACCCGTATAATGGTAGATTCACATCAACGTCCGGATCCGCTCAGTGACGATATTGTTCCGCATGAGAGCTTATTGATATGGTATGAATATCAATCAGGGAGTATGTGCCAAGACAAAGTTGTGTGGCGGTATATCCTGCCCACCCTTGTGATATTAACTATTAATTATTAAATAATTATTTTGAAGTGTAAAAATACTAACATCGCAGATTTTTTTTTATTAAAAATCATTTTTTATCACTAAATAATATTTTTATTAATTATTAATTATTAAAAATATTATTTAGTGAAAAAAAAATGGTTTAAAAAAAAATGCGATGTAAGTATTTTTACACTTCAAAATAATTATTTAACTAACTAAGTAGTTAAATATCACAAGGGTGGGCAGAAGGATATACTGCCACACAACTTTGTCTTGGCACATACTCCTTGATTGATATTCATACCATATCAATAAGCTCTCTTGCGGAACAATATCGTCACTGAGCGGATCCGGACGTTGGTGTGAATCGACACTAATTGCCAATAGCGGGACAAACCGCACACTGGACCTTATCTCGTGTATGTTAAAACTGTGACAAAATTTATGTCCCGTTTTTATCTGGGAATTGAATTAAGCAAAGTCGCTCCAATTATTAATTACATTTTCCAGCTGCGGTCTGCCACCTGACTGTAGATTACCGGTGGCATGTCTTCTTGACACGCCACTTTCTAGATCGATACGGATTATTTAAAAAAAAAACTGCTCTCCCTACACTTCTTCGAGACATCCCGCAGGGGAGTTGAGCGAGACCCTCTTTATTTTTATTTTTACGAAGGTAAGGTAAACAAACGTTCCCGGGTTACGAATAACCTGACCGTTTTGAAAATCTTGTACTACCATTGTTATAATGGATAGAATGTATTATGCGTTAGTGAATGGAATAAGAAGAAGAGGACGCCTGAGGAAGAAATGACACGATCAAGTGAATCAAATACTAAAATCGGGTCACGTGAAGAGTCAGAATAACAGAAAAGCATGTATGAGACTATGTATGAATGTGAACGAAGCAAGGAGTGTGTGCCAAGACAGAGTTGTATGGCGCTACGTCCTCTCTGCCTATCTCTGCGGAGAAACGGCGTGATGGTTAGTTGGTTAGGTAGTTACCATTGTTGTAAGCGAAAAATGTTGCTTGTACAACGATGGAGGACTTTGAATTGGAGCCCGTATGCCACTCTTCTTTTTTGATTTGATTATTTGCTGTCTGTATTTGCCCATTACCATTATCCCCTTCTTTTTTATGGTTCCACTTGCATCTTTTGACTCTGGCACAAAAAGCCGACACGTGACTATGGGAGTGTATAGTAGGCATTAGAAATTTCTTCTATTTGTTGCCACCAATTTCTTTCTTATCGTATTGGCACTTTGGTACTATTGATAATACGTTCAGTGCTCATTGATCAATCGTTGACTATAGTCAATGCTCAAAAGCGTGCCGTTTCTTTTATCAGCCGGTTCAAGTTTAATTCAACAAGGCGACCAAAAAATCACACGTGTAATCCGAATATCGCACGAAATGATGTGAAACATAATACCGAAAAAAAAAAGCCTACCAAGTGTTTCGCACCAAAAAATCAATATGAAACGATGTGTCACCACACACGCCATAGAAACCAAAAAAATACTATGTCGACAATTGACTTGATGTGACTATAACTCTTAATTCAACTGTGTTTTCTTTGTCTTATGTAATTATGTACATTAATACAATATTTGCTGGCAGTTCAACAACTCTCAAAGCAAATAGACAGAAAATACACTTTTGTCAATTTTAGTAATGACGCACCTCCATTTTTTGTTGTTGTTGATATAATGCGTGCCCTGCATAGTACTCGTACTTTTAATACATATATGGTGTACAACTTTGCTTCCGCCGTTTGGAATTAGAGGCATTACTTGATCACGACTCTTATCAAAGCCAAGAAGAATTGGCACGATCATTGGAAGTGGCTCAACGAGCAATTTCAAAACGCCTCAAAGTCATGGGAATGATTCAGAAGCAAGGAAATTGGGTGCCGTACGAGTTGAAACCGAAAGATGTTGAACGACGTTTGTTTGCTTGTGAACAGTTGCTTGAAAGGCAAAGACAGAAGGGATTTCTGCATCGCATTGTGACTGAGGACGAAAAATTGGTTCATTACGATAACCCCAAGCGCAAAAAATCATGGGGATTTCCCGGCCATGCTTCCACGTCGACGGCCAAACCGAATATTCACGGCTCCAAGGTCATGCTCTGTATTTGGTGGGACCAGCGTATTGTGTATTATGAGCTGTTAAAACTGACTGAAATAATCACAGGCGATCGTTATCGAATGCAATTAATGCGTTTAAGCTGAGCATTGAAAGAAAAACGGCCGCAATACAACGAGAGACACGATAAAGTAATTTTGCAGCATTTCAATTCTCGACCCCACGTTTCGAAAGTGGTCAAGACATACTTGGAATCGTTGAAATAGGAAGTCCTACCCCACCCGCCGTATTCTCCAGACGCTGCTCCCGAAGTAAAAAAATGGATCGATTCGTGGATCGCTTCAAAAGATGACCAGTTTTTTCAACGCGGGATTCGTACGCTGCTCAAAAGATGGAAGAAAGTAGTGACCAGCGATGGTCAATACTTCGAATCATAAATGTAAAACCATTTTTTTTACAATAAAGCCTCGAATTTCGTAAAAAAACGGCGGAAGCAAAGTTGTACACCTAATAAATAAATAACACATGTTATTTTTTGCTTCGGTATTAAATTTATTCATATTTAATTTTTACTGACAAAATTATTTATTTTTATTTTAAAAATTATTCGTAAACAAACAACATCTTAAAAGGTGTGGGTTTTACGAGACGGTAATCTTTACTGCTTAAAGTTGCCCAGGCAGAAGAACCTTTTGCCCGGGCCACGCCGGTAAAACAGCCATTAAGATTAGTTTTTATTGCTGGAAAAATCTCCCAGCTAAGCTATAAAGGCCTTATTTTATAATTATTTAATGTATTTACTTGCTGCACGATCGATACGACTACAGAGTAATTTTAACTGATTTACGCGCAGAAACAATTTAACGGGTAATTTACATCACGACTTCATCGTTCATTATCTTCATTGTATTGGGAACTTTATGAGTTCAATTAAACTGGATTCATTTATTGGCTTTTCGTTTTTTGATAGTTAAACAGCATTATAGTCAAATCAGTATTTTTACGGCGCTGCGCTGTGAGTTGATTCTAGAAATTATTGGCCTAAACCCCAAAATGTATATTTTATTGTTTCGCTTCCCAAACACATTAGTTATTATTCTGAAAAAATTGCCTACATGGAAATGGTAAATATTCTAACTAACGACTTACCCTTGTGGGATTTGTCGCGTTTTACAGTTAACCCTCACTCAGTTTTAATTATGTTTGTATAAAATGTTTCATGATATTATTCCACTCGGGGGTAATTTTTATGTTTAAAAAATAGTTGAAAATTACCAATTTGATATGTCTACAGGATCATATAACGAGAAGTACTAAATAAAATACACGGTTTGCTTTAGTTTTAGTTTGAAAACCCGCAAACCCCAAAGTGGTGTACTATTGTAAAGTTTGCCTTTGACTTTCCGAACCAGTGAATAAAAGTTCGGCATTCTGCGGACACCCATACATCGAAACATTGCTGTAATTCACACCAACCTTCTGTCTTTGTTGGTTTTGAGTGAGGTATCTCGAAATAGTAAATTATATTGTTTTAAGAGGAGATAACACTAAAAACAAGAGGTTTGCCCGAAGGCTACATTTAAATCAATTCCGATGAACTATAATATTAAATGTTTTCTACGGATGCACTCGTGATCTAAGTAATTTATATTTTACATTGATAAAACTGACCCTTACCATCTACATTCATACCGTAAAAAGGATCGGATTTTATTTTATTATGCCATGGATATTTCAAAGTTCACTATTTAATTTGCGAGCTGGAAATAATTCAATTGATCCAGAGGTTCCAGACAAAAGCTGTTAAATTTTCATATCATCAGAACTCATGGTTCAAGAATTTTTGCTGCTTTAGAAAATGAATGTTTCGTAGCTAAAATATTTTGAACAAACATCGTAGTTTTTTATTTTTATAATTTTTATTTTATTTTATTTAATCCCATCGTGCGTTATGAAGCATTGAAATATTCATTTTAGTGCCATAAAGTAAGACAATACACCATATTTTTTGTTCCATATGTTTTAATGTAAATCTCTGGCGAAGCTGGGTAGTAATAGGTATTATTAAAAAAATATGACACAGAAAAAAGCCAGGAACTAAAAAGAACAGTGGTCATGACCGAGACTGGAACTCGGAACCTCTACTCTATCCGGGAGTAACACTCTGCCAATTGAGCCATCAAAACTTCATTAGAAAACGGCATTTTTAAGCGATCTCATACTTCTATTGAAAATTATTAAAATAATTTTAGCATTAATGCTTTAAAGTTAATTCCGATTTTGATAATAAAAAACAAAATATTTTCAAAGCACCCATTGTTGTATGTCAACTCATTTTATTTCGATTTATTAATCTTTTTTAGTTCATTTGAATTTAAATTTATTTCCGAAAAACATCGATCCTAGCAGACCGCTGATTTGAATATCGGCGAATTGAATTTGAATTCGTCCTCTAATGAATATATCCTACGCATTGTCCCTAGATATTTCAAAACCAAAGGTTTCGTAACGCGCGGCCCATATGTTCCTATAATAATATAGTACTTAGGTTCCGTAAATTAGGAATTTCAATTTGACATTGAATTATTGGCTTCTTTGAAACGATTTCCACACGCGCCAACTGCCGAGGGTACCAACAGGCCGAACTCCCAGGGGTCGTTCACACCAAGCAATATAGTATTTCCACTCCGTTAGCTTTAGCGGAGAGGGTCTTGCTTGCGTGCTGCGTGCTGCGGGGCTCTTATTAGTAATATTAAGGCCGAAGCCTAAGGGCTCTGTACCTACTGTGAACAGGGCCGGACCCAACATAAAGTCATTTTAAAAAGTTCGATTGGTGCACTGGAGTCCCTGCGAAGGGGACTGCCCGAAGCCAGTGGGACTTTGCCATCTCCAATTTGAAGTTTGTTGTGAGGCTGAATAAAGTGGAAATGGGGAATCTTTTCAAATCTGGTTACTAGACGGGTAAGACCATTTCAAACAACGTTTTGAATCTTAATTGTAATCTTTTAAAAAAATATATATATAAATATATATTTTGTCTGCTCCATGTCTGTCTTACTAGGAAATTCCTGTGTCAAGACAGACGCAGGGCACACAAATGATATAATAAGGTGAAACATTACCTGGGCGATGCTGAGAGAATAAACGATTTTTTTCCGAAAAATCCCCCACAGTAGCAAAAAGCAGCCCGCTCACCGGGTAGACAAGATCATTTATCTCTTCATTAATACACCTCTAACCACAGTTGACACAGGAAGAAGGAAAAATATTCCCTGGCACTGTTAAAATTTTCTACAAATCGTTTATTCTTCTATTAATGTGAAATCATTTTAAAGTTTAAGATTCTATTGATATACGAGCAAGTGAGTTTATTTGATATTGGCTAATTTTCTTATTACTAACTTTTTTTAATACGAACTGTGGGTCATCTTGACCTAAGCACATTACATATGTACATATAAGATTTGCCAATAGTAGCGCCTGAATCGTTCAATTTAATAGTAATATTTTATATTGTGTAAAAAAAACCTTCCATATTTTGGGACCTAACACCACACCTGCTTGGCCGCGACGTTCATTGTGCAGTGGATTTTTCCGATAAATTTTCGAGCCCCCCACCAACTTGAGCCCTGTGGGATATATATATATATATATATATATATATATATATATATATATATATATATATATATTATTATTATTATTTTTTTTTTAAAGAAAGACAAACATTCTCGGGTTACGAATAACCTGACAATATTTGAAAAACTCCTACTGCCATCATAAGAAGCCGAAGATGTTGCTTGTGTAATGATGGGGGACTTAGCCAGCAGAGGAATTGAACGCACGACGCCCGGGTGGGAATCCGACGCGTTTGTCCACTCAGCTACCGACCGGCCCCTTTAATAGCCCCTTTAACCCTGGAGTAAATCCGGGCCTGACTGTAGGTTGTTTGTTTACTGATGTTTTTTGGGTAATTTCATCACCGCGAAGCTAAAGGTCAAAATTGTCTCTTCCGCCGACCGAGGAGAGATACGTTATTTGCGATGTGTAATGTACTTAGGATGTTTTTGCGTAGTAAATATTTTGGACGAGAGCGAGGAATCTATTTTCATATTGTGGTTGATTTTCAGCATTTCGCAATTTTGGTCTACCAACATTATTTTGTATTTATTGTTTTTTCGGATTGCTTCAGCTTTTGAATCTTTGAAAACATCTTTTGACAAATACCCCTGCTTTGTTACAATCGTTACGTAATGTATGGTTAGATTAGAAAATAAGAAACTCATTAGTTACATTACCTACATTGAATGGAAGAGTATTTTTTTATAAATAAGAATTAAATTGATTTATAACTTTTTGGTTTTGTACTATGTCTGTACTAATGTGAGAATTTATTTTAATTATTCTTTACAAGTAAGGTCAGATCTGTATCTATATTTTGTTAGGTCAAACCTGAAAAGAAAATGATGCATTATGGATTATGTGTCAAGTGTTGATTAAAGGTGATATTTCACAAAAATGACGCCATATAAATTACTGACTTTCCCCTAGTACCTTCCGTAATTTGTTTATTTGATCTTATGGTGTTTGTTTATTTGTTTGTCCAGGTTGGAGCGTTGTGGGGTAGTGGCGCGCATGGCAGCCGGGAGGCACCGCCGCTCGTCCGCTGAGCCCCGCAGGGCGCCCCCCGCGCCCCGCCCCGCACCCGCCCCGCGCCTGCTGCACGCGCTGCGCAGGCAGTTCCGCCGCGACTTGTCGGAATGGATCACATCAGCCCGGCCGCAGTGCGACGGGACGCTAGTGCTAGTGCCGCGACCAGTGCCAGTGTCAGTGCCAGTGCGCCGTGCGGGGGCCAGGCCGTGAGCGAGCCGGCCTGCGCGCCCCCGGCGGACGAACCCGAGACTTCCCGGTGCCGCGGCCTGCAGGAGCGCCGCGCGCGCCTCCACCTACCGCTCAAAGAGTGCAACGACCCCACGCCCGCGTACATGCGCAGCATCAAGGAGCAAGACGCCGACGAAGACCCCGCCGTGCATACCGCAGAGTCGTCTCTGCTGAACGGGGAGACCAAGTCCCAACGGCCCAAAGGTATCGTCAAGTCACCCTCGGAGAAGAGTTACAGGGATGGAGGCAGAAAGATCTTGTTCAAGTCCGACTCCGTACGGTCGAAGGGACGCGGTATAGTCAAGTCTGATTCTGTGGAAGGCGACCGGCCGGTCCTGCATGTCCAGTTCAACAGCGGCTGCCTCAACGGGTCCGTGACCACCGGCGCCGGCCCGGGAGGCACCTACACGAGCCCGGCCTGCAGCCTCACGGACTCGGGCAGCAGCTCTAGTTCCGAGGATGCCTGTGTGGGGCTCACGGAGGCCCGGCCACCCGATGGCGGTTGGGGCTGGGTGGTGGTGTTCGCCACCTTCATGGTCAACCTTATCGCCGACGGAATCACCCTTAGCTTCGGAGTTATGTACGTCCACTTTTTGGAGTATTTCGGCGAAGGAAAGGCGAAGACCGCCTGGATAGGAAGCCTGTTTATGGCGATGCCGCTTCTGTCGGGACCTATAGCCAGCTTCTTGACGGACCGCTACGGGTGTAGGAAGATGTGTATCTGCGGTTCTATAATCGCGAGTATTGGATTCATCGCTTCCGCATTCACCACTAATATGGAGAGTTTGTTTTTTACCTTTGGTATTGTGTCTGGATTCGGTCTTAGTTTGTGCTACGTGGCGGCCGTCGTTATCGTGGCGTACTACTTCGAGAAGAAAAGATCTTTGGCAACTGGTCTGTCGGTATGCGGAAGCGGAATAGGCACATTCATCTTTGCGCCTCTCACCCAAGTAATGCTTGATGAATATGGGTGGAGAGGAACGACTCTAATTCTAGCAGGATTATTCCTAAACATATCTGTTTGTGGAGCCTTGATGAGGGATTTGGCGTGGACGGCGGTCATGGCTAAAGCGAAGGCTCAAGATCGAAAGCGCTCCCGAGAACAGAAGCGTCTCAAAAGGTACGGCTCTTCCGCCGACTCTTTCTCTGACAGCAAGAGCACCAACACTGTGGGCACCAATGGACAACCCGCTCTACTGGCCAATACAGCGGCTGCAGGAGACAACGCCGATAACGCAGCGAGACAGTGCAGTTCATTGGTCAACCTTCCGACTTACGTAAATAACGGAGAAAATGTTCCTGTGGAAGTTTTAGAGCTTTTGGCTTCCAGAAAAAATGTGTACAATGTTTTGATGCAAAATTACCCGAGTATGCTCATCTCTTCTCGGAGTTTTAGCGACAGCGGGAGAGTGAATGAGTTGGGCTGCACTGGGAGACACGGGGGCACTCCTCTGGGACTAGTCCCCACCCAGCAGGAGCTGCCCAACAACAGTCTGACCCGCTCCAACCCAGTCCCTAGCAGGCCGCCCACCGCCTTCCTCAAGGACTTGAGGATCCACCGGCACTCGTTAACGTATCGAGGAGCGATGCTAAACATCAACCGCTACAGACTTCGCGCTTCCTCCTGTCCTAACATCTATCGCAATTCTATGACGACGATTGCGAAAGAAAAGCTCCAGTGGTACGCTGGCCTGTGGGAGTTTTGGGACTTGGTGGTGGACATGATGGACTTCTACCACTTCGGGAACTCCAAGTTCCTGTTGTTTGCCATCTCCAACTTCCTTCTATACACCTGGTATGACGTGCCCTACATGTACATAACTGACAATGCTGTGGAGTTGGGCTATACGGAGAAAGAGGCGTCCATCTTGATATCTGTTGTGGGTATTGTCAACATGGTTGGAGAGGTAAATACTGAATAATACACATAAACCTTTTTTTACAAACTTTACTTTCATGTTATAGAATAGCTGTATGCTGATGGAAGGATTATCTTTTCCTTTACTTGGATGTGATATTTTTACATAACGACTGCTCTCAACTGAAATATTGTGTTAAAAGCAAATATTTGTCGGCTCACACTATAAAATCTTTGTGGCATTAATAAAAAAGTAATTTAAAAAAATATATACATTATTAAATTTTAAATAAAAGTAAATTTGTTTTGACACCACTTTATTAGATGCATATACCAACCGGTTTCGGCTCTACCTGAACCTTCTTCAGGGTTGAACAAATATGTATTAAATTCTAATTGCAATTACAATTTAATACATTTTTGTTCAACCCTGAAGAAGGTTCAGGTAGAGCCGAAACCGGTTGGTATATGTATCTAATAAAGTGGTGTCAAAACAAAGTTACTTTTACTTAAAATTTAATTATGTCTTACCACAAAGTGAGTGCTTCATGTTAAAGTTTGATATATATTATTGGTAATTTCTTTACCAAAACGATGAAAAACAAATTTTGAAATCACTGATCTATACTATTGAATGCCCATCATATATTCTCTCGCTAGACATAGCGAGAATGACAACTTGAAGTATAAAAAGCCGAAAATAATCCTCCGCAAGGAGTGACACTCTGTCCAAGAGGCAGTTAAATTGTTATTATAATTTTATTATATGTATGTTTATTTAGTTTATCTATCAAATTAGTTTATTTATCGAATTATGTTATGTATTATTAATATTATCTTTATCTGTATATGTTTGTCATACAACCCCTTATAAAATTAAACTCAAAGTAAAAGTTTTTTTTTTTTTTTGATAATCCCCTATAAAGATGTTAGAGTCAGTAAACTTATTGTTTAGGAACTCTGTGTATATAGAATATCCAAGTCCAACTATTGAATGCATGTGTCAACCAATAGTCGACTGTCTCCGTATTTTATGTCTTTGCTGTCACCCCTAGTTCCATTTCTTTCTCCTTAATTCACACTTATTTGCTTCTCTGGGGATATTCCTTACCCCATAATAAATATAAATTGGACAATGGAGTTTTTGATTTTACCTACGTTTTAGTATTTTTTTAGCGCATTTCCGTACTTTATATTTCAATAGTATTGTCACCTTAATATTTCGTAAGTCACTTTGAGAAAGATGTTGAGGAAAAAAGTCAAAACGTTGCCAAAATTTTATTTAGAGGGATGAAAATAAACATTTTTGTCATTCTTATGGTACCTACTTCCTTGACTTAATAAAAAGTTTTATAGACTCACCTTCTCTGTTGCAACTTATCCAGTTCAACATTCCTTGCCGTAGACTCAGAAACAATGAATTGCTGTTCCTCAATCATCACTATACTAATTATGGGTATCATACTCCAATGTCCAGAATGTCGAGACTTGTTAACTCAAGCCATGGTCTTGAAATTTTTGGTAGCAGTCTAAATGATTTTTGTCATTCTTTACGACTCTACCAAAACTTTAACTAGACCTTGGCTTGAAAGTTCTTCCTCATGTTTTTTTTGTCCTATTTTTGTCTGTTGTTATTTCTCTGTTGCTCTTTTTTCCCATTTCGTGTTTTGTATGTTTTTTTTTCAATTGGACTTTAGTCCGTTAATTTATAAATAATGAAATGAGACCTAATATCCTCCATTAATATTTCAATTTCATATATATATTTTTTTCTCATGAATGAAATGTTTATTTTTCTTTATTATCATTATTGTGTGTATTTCAAATTTAATGTTATTATTATTATTACTATGTATTATTTTCAATTATGGAAGGTATTGCATTGCACTACTTCTGCATACCTACTGGAATAAAACTTTATGATTATTATTAAATAAATAAATTAATAATAAATTACACCCGCGTTCCAGATCCTGCTGGGCTGGGCCGGTGACTGGCAGTGGGTGGACGCAGGTTGCGTGTACGCGTGCTGCATGCTGTTGTGCGGCTGCGTGACGGCCGTAGTGCCGCTGCTCACCTCGTACCCCGCCCTCTGTGCGGCCTCGGGGGCCTTCGGGCTCTTTATCGCCGCCAACTACTCGCTGACCAGCATCATCCTCGTGGAGCTCATCACGCTGGAGAACTTCACAAGTGCGTACGGTCTGCTGCTGCTCGTGCAAGGGGTGGCCAATCTGGTTGGCCCTCCGTTAGCAGGTGGGTAACTCATTTATCTCAGCCATTAATTGGTCGATAGCCCGGTGGGTACAAGGCTCGACTAACAGTTGGGGAGATCGAGTTCGATACTCACCAGGTACCGACTTACTTCCTTTTCAGCAGTTATACATAGTGAAAATACTAGTAAAAAAGTTTATATTTTCTTTTGTTATTAGTAAATTTAGTAAATGTCTAACCTTGACTAATCGGACCAACCAATAGTAGGTTTGATCCCTGAATATTATTTAATACATAAGTACCTGTATCATAATTATTTTTTTGGCTGCCACACTCAAAACGAATGTAATACTTTGATATCTGTAGTAATTTCTACGTGTGGGTACATATATATATTTTCACCACACAAAGTTGTTTCCAGTATGAAGTATCCTTTGAGGTTACCATACAAAACAACACTATGTGCATTCATTCATTTTAAACAATGCTAAACGCAGGGTTGAAAAAACAAGTATTTTATTTTATTTTTAACATTGATTTGAAAATAATTCACTGTACTTATTTAATGAGTTCCTATAATTTGATAAAACAGGCTGGTTATACGACGTGACGGGCACGTATGAGCTGTCCTTCTACATCGCCGGCTTCTTCATCTTCTTCTCCGGCCTCCTGTTGCTCGTGCTGCCCATCAACAAGAGGTTCCGCAAATACCGTAGCCTCCGCAGAAAGGAGACCGCATCAGCCTCCACTTCTAGCATCGAGGAACATGCCGGGATGGTCACCGCCAACGGAATATGCAAGAACGAAAAGAATAATCGAATATTTGTGTGAAGAGACTCACGAAAATGAGTATTTGCCTTTTTACTAAACTTGTTGTGAAGTATCTCCCAAGAGATGCTTTCTATGTGGGTGCTTTAAAGAGTATTTTTGATTTTACTCATCCGTGAGTTGCTTAGACTTAGGGAAATGCATTCATAAAGATTTCACAACTTGCCCTGCTATGTATAATATGTAGCCACACTTAGCAACTTTTTACAAATTATGATGACGCCAATGATGCTCGTTGAATTATTGATTAAGTGAAGAGAGACGTACAATTATTATTCATTAAAAACAATAATCTGTATTAATGTATTTTTAGCATTGATTTAGGGATCCTTAGGTTTACTTTGAGAAAACAGATCGTATTCTAAAGCAAATATTGTGATAACAAGTAGGATTTCATTTTGCACTGTAGATATTAACGTAGAGTTTCCTTTCCACCTTAATGCTATTATGCTTTCTCTCTTGTGTGACAATATATTATTTACAAGAATTAGAATACTCTGTGAATGTTCGCTGAAGATTTTTTGACAATTTTTGTTTTTGATAGTTTTGATGTTTAAAATATGTTCCTTGTCTGATATATTCCAAGACGAGTAGATTGCCTCAAATTCCCAATACTAACAAGGTCCTTTTGATGATAAAATTTATACAATTACTGCATAATTATCATGTAATATTCTGCTGGGCGCTCCACATGCTAATCTAATATTAAAATCTATCTATAAACAATTTGTGTGTCAGATAAATTAAGTTGAATTATAGTAATTAATCTTTCAGTTAATCAAGTTTAGTGTTTTCTATTGTCGCTAGAGTTTTTCTTTCGTACATATTTAGGTACATCTTTCAAATAATAATATATTTGTGCAATCAACAAATTATTGGGTCAAGGGCACCAATAAATTAAAACTTCTATCAAGAAGATCTTCCACAAGCAACTAAATTGCTTCCCACACTAAAGTATTCGTACTCAATGTATGTTTTATACATAATTTACTATGTATTAAATTTTTTTAAATATTTTTTTTTTTTCAAACAAGAAAATGATCCATTTTGTATAGATTTTTAAGTTCATAATGATTGCTACTGATATCCCAAGCTATCATTTTTGACAACAGATTTAACCATTTGATAAATATTTTTAATTTTTAGTAAACAAAGTATAGATGTTTTGTAATCTCTAAATTTTTCTATCTTTTTTGAGTTTGTCGAGATATTGTCAGGGTTAAGTTGCAATGCATAGTTTTGGACAGAAACTCTTAGTCGGCTTGCAGCTTTGCATTTGCTCCGCCAAATATGCACTCGATAATAAGACCCGCAGTATTTCCAAGTTGAATTTATACATTATAGTATATTTAAGTAGATATTTAAATAAATTGTTGACTGCTTGGATTTGTCTCAGCGATTTCATAACGTTTAAGTAGAAAATGCTATTATTATATATATTATGTAACTTGTAATGTCACTTGAATGAACATAAGTACCTAAGGTTGTAAGGGTTATGGATCAAAACTAAAATGCAAGAGTTTTGACTGGTATGGTTGCAGAAATAATGCTGTTACATTGAAGTAACATAATGGTAACAAGATGAAAGAGATAGTCGCTCAGCTTTGCAAATATTTTATAGATAATTCCAACATCCACGTTGTCCCTAGAAAGGCAGAATGGTTGATTTTTATTTAATATTTAAAAAATATTATATTATAAGAGTAATGTGATTACTTTCAAATAGAGATATGCTAACGTAATTTCCTAAAAATATGAGATTTGCCTTTCTAGAGATGAGTTTACAAGGTTTCCTGAGGGTGAAAAGAGTGTTAACTTTGAGAAATGATGGTACATGGAAGATAGGGCAAAAGAGGAATAATAAATAGAAAAAAATCTAATATTTCTTTAAAAAAAAAATGCTCCTGAAATTATACAAAAAAGACTAAATCAAAATTGAAAAAAAAAAGGTAACAATTTCTTAATAGCTAACTAAGTATTAATTTTCACATATGACAACACTCACACGGCTATACCAAGGTAATAAATTTACCGAACGGGCATGATAATTCACTTTTTCTTTGTGCTCATTTTGTCTCTGTTCATCGTTCATCACATATTCTCATTCCTACAAAATCAATGTAAATTTAAAAAATTAATTAACTCTTAAAAAAATATTTTTGTTTTGCTCTATCATGTTGACTATTCCAACGAACAATGTTGGATCTGCAAATTGTTGACTTTGCATTAAAGCTGTTTAAAGTTGCCCTAATATGTTTTTTTTTTAATAAATAGGAGTTTATACAAGATATCAAAACAAAACTATATTTCTTGCTCTCAAAAGTGATGAAAATGTAGACACGAAACTCTAAAACATCTAGAGAAGAAACTTTGAACAGTTCTAATGTAAAGTTATCGATTTGAACATCCGACATTGTTTGTTGGTACAATTGATGTAGAATCACCATCCAAAGTAATGTACTTCGCCCCGGACTCCTTGTACTATCTTATTATGTATACCACAAAGATTTTTAATAAATAAGATATTTGCTTTAATTGGCTACTTAGCTAATAACAAGTCAAAACTAAATTATAATCTTAAATCAAGAATTAAAAGTAAACTGTAAATAATGTGAAGTTCCATGTGTGACGATTTGTTGCCTTAAAAGGGTCCGAATTCAGGTTGTATGTGAAATAAGCGTAAGAAGCCTACTAGGTAAAATTACATAGTTTTAGAATCTAGAAATAGCGAGTGGATCAAAAGCAGCAGAAAAGAAAATAATCTTTGAATTTTGGCAATATCTAGAATTATTACAAAAAATTAATCTCTTCTCACGCCTTTTAATATAAATCTCCTCAATACTTATTTAATATCCTAATACTTACTGCTCAATTGTCGTAGACATTTCAAATAGTTAGTTTAGCGTTTCATCGAATTAATCTTCTAATAATGTTAGCCTGTTGACAAAATTAATTATTCCTTACATTTTGTGTAGACATTAACCATATTTTGAATGTAGATAGAATTTCAATCAAATTATTCTATTTTGAATATATTGTAAAATTCTTAAATTTAATGGCAAATGTTGATTAACATAGACAAGAGTTATTCTGATTTTTTGTCAACCTAATACATGAGGAGGGGGTATAGAAACTAAGATGTCAGTGTCAAGCAAAATCCATCATCAAAACACTAATTTGTGGCTTTTAAACTTAGATATTAACAATGTGGCAATTCTCAAATAGACCAATCGAAACACAACAATTTGCAAAAGAAACTCGTCAGTGTTGTATTCTAAACCAAATCCAAAGTGTCAATTATTATTTAAAAAAAAAAACAGATCTAAGAAAATAAATAATGTTATGTGAATTAAATTGCACAAATTGTAATGGTTGGCTATGCTTTACAACAATTGTTACATTAAGTATATCATAAACAGGTTTCTATTATAATGTGTTTTTGTTATTTACCATCATTTTTTTTTTTTTGCCTGGCAGTCTCTTTTGTTTCTATATGCCTCACATTCTTTACCTAATAGCCTAAGAAACCTTTTATTAACGACATACTAATATTGGGTACATTTGCATTCATGAAGGATGATTCTTTAAGTATAGTTTGCACACACACATCTGTTTACTAGCTATTTAACAAACATGTACGCAACCCATAGCCAGAGAATATTCCTTTCTGAATGGTCTTCCATGTCCTATTTTGATTTCGTATACAACAAAGGAAACATTAACTAGCAGCAAATCTCATACTGGAATTAGAAATATTGTGCTGTAAAATTAAAATTCTAATTAGAATAATATCATTGGGCCGATAATACCTATGTGACGATTTTCAAAACACAACTTGTGCTATTATCAAATATTGTACCATTGTTTGGTAATTGGTAAATAGGAACAACGATCTCTACAAGAACCGAAAAATCTATGTCTTTTAGGCGTAAATAAACCAACACCTTCCTCTATAAATGCCTAAACACTGACAGTCAAGATGGCTGCCAATCTTGTTTGAAATAATTTTTCCATGGTGGATGTTTATTTATTTACTCAAGTTCTTGTATTTAATAACATAGCTGTCAAATATGGAAATTCAGAAAAATCATTTTACATTTGTAAAAACTAATAAATATGAAACAAAGTGTTAATGTAAGTATTTTATCATCTGTCTCTAAAGGTGTCGTCAGTTTCTATATGGTAAGGTGTTAAACTGAACTCTTTAACAATTTAGAAAGTGTCACAGATGTTATTGGCACAATGATGACAAGTATCATCACATTCATTTGCTTATTTTAATAGATTAATTATCCATTCATTTAGTTTATTTATTTCTAGTGCAGAGAGCAGTACCATGCTATGTTTTCATTGATTGTTTTAAAGGATATTTTGAAGTTTTAGTGCTTATCATATTAAAATAGAATGGTTGAAATACCAACAATCATTAATATTTAGTTATTCCTGATATGAAGTGTTCACATTGTAGAGGTCTGTCGACATAAGCTCGTAAAAGTTTCACAGCTACTAAATTGTCTTTGCGCAAGTAATATTTTATTGATTGTAGACAGTAGACATTGGTACAACAGATATCAAATCCAATTTCAGTACATTGGTAAATGTGACTAAACTACTAAAATACATTATATTTATACATATGTACATCTATCCAATTATGTGATTTTCAATTTGTAGTAATTTGGAATAAATTATAGACATACACCAACATAGATTGGAAAAAACAAAGAAAATCTGTTATATGATTTTGCGCATGTAACATCTGTTATGTGCATGTTATACTGAAGCCGTGAACACATTTTAGAAAATGTTATATAACAGATATTGCTGGGGTATCATCGATAATGCTGCAAATAACCTTAAATAATGTTGGCAAATAAAATTGGTCATACATTGTTTAATTAACTTCTCGTCCGACCTCTACAGTAGTAAAAAAAGGACAAGCAATAAGAGACTTCTCTGGAATATTCATAAACTATTAATTCAGTTACTATTATATAGCAATTTATAGGTGATAGTTTTAGAATCATGATAGACCATGCATGTGCCTCATATACTTGTATATTCCAATAACAATTCTGGTAATTTTTAAGTACGTACTGTTTATGGTAATAAAAATAATACAAGCACTTTTGATTTGGTATTTAAATATCTCTGAAAATTATAATCATGGGAAATAGATGTAGAATATTATGAAGATCACGCTTGCGTTAACGCTTCAAGATGAGATAATCGCACCAAGTTTGAATATATTTTTTTAATTTGATTATTTTTTGTTCAAAGATGACCTTTCTAGGTATTCTATATCATTCTACCATGGGTTATTAATTTTTTTGTATTATTTATTAGGAAGAAGGCGAACTTTAGTTTGTGTTTGAGATCACCTCCGTGAGCGTGCTTGGGAAATTGCCCGAGAGGAATGCAACTGTTACTGAAGACATTATTATATTATCTGTGATCTTGTGGACATTTATTCACACATCTTTATTTTATTATTAAAGAATAATATTATTTGTCATATATTTTACTTACCCATCTCTTGTATGTATATTATAATTGTGTAACTTTAAAATCTGAAAATATTTATATATTTTAAGACTGATTTTATGAGTTTTATTATCAAATATTTATTATTCAAACATATCCCATACCTCCAGTATTTAGGAAGTGGCGTTACTGTAACTTCTCATGTCCCTTTTTAATTATTTTATATCTTGCTGCTACGTGGCATTCCCGATGAGTTATTTGAAATCATTAGTAGGGTGAATTCCAATGTGAGTAAATTATTACGATTATGTATGTAATTTGTGATGAAACTACCAAATAATGCTCAATTGAATAGTTTAAATATGAATCGTTTTTATCCGAAGAGGAATGCATGTTAGAGTTTATAAGATCCTCTCACTAACACTTCCATGGAGCTCTTGTTTATAAACAGAAGTGTAGTTGGACTAATTTACAAATATTGTCTCAATTTCCCATTTCCTTCCATATTATTATTCTTCCTACCCAGGCTATTTATTGTTACAAAATCGCTAGGCTACTTTTGACAACAGACAGCCACAAAATGCTGGATCGGCCAGTACTAAAAAATCCTTTGCCATGTTGAGTGATGGACAAACCAGTACTTCAAAATGTTAATAGTCAAGCAAGTATTGGACAAATAAGTGTCCATAGCCATTCTATTTGTCTCCTCGAGGATAATGTGTGAAGCAGCCAAAAAACACCCATCACCCGATCCTGCAGGTAGGTGGGACTTATTACGCTTTCCCATTCTCGATATTGCTTCTGTGTGGGTGCCCATCATTTTCAGCCCACTACATTAAAGCAATACCAGTTCATTTTCTGTTGTGGCACACAATTGGTTGAGCATTAGAATCAGAAGCAAAGCACGTATGTGTTTATCAAATGATTTACATTTTTTTTTCCTTTGGAGGTGGATTTTCTTGGGGTTTTATTACTTTTCAAAATATTTTATAAACTTATGTAACTATATTTCATCAATATTGGATAAGGATATCCCGTGAAAGAAAATTGCCTTGAATGTGTACATAATGCGATAATGTAGCATATATACATAAGTTTTTTTTATGTAATGACATGGTTTTACAAAAAAATTTGCCAGTGGCGCTTGAATTCTGTTCTATATGCCATTGGTTAGTTCTGCGAAAACTGCTTTGTTTACAACAATCACTCTTCTCTCTGATGAACCATTATCTAATTACTGTTCATATACTGAAATGTACAGTACCACTTACAATTTACCTGAATATGTTAGTTAAAAACCTCTATATTTGAGGTAGAAAAGGAGGTGAGAGACTGACGTTTAATTTACAAAGGCGATTATACAGAAAAAAATCTTAGGATTTTTGCTCTGCACCATGCTGTTTAATTTTTCTGTAACCATCGGGGGTAACCCCATTATTGAAATTCTCCTATAACTGGCATCTCCTATCTTATAGAGATGGTCGATGTTTCTGTCCCGGTTAAAAGGAACCGTCAATATTATTTCTCCGAGGAACCGGTTCCTTTTTTTTGCAAACAAAAATGGCGAATATTCTTTTAATGCTTTTCGCTCGTCGGTTGCAGTTCTTTTTGGCGAGAAATTCCCTGAAAACCAGCGAGAAACAAGTGCTTCTCGTTCTCCAAATATCGCTAGCAATCCACCCCTCATGGAATTAAATTATATCACGGGAATCCTTTCTTAATAATATAAACACGATTTCTTAATATAAAAATCTTCTTGTGGAACTTTTCTGGCACCAGGAACCAGTTCCAAAAATAACTGGATAAATAACCGGTTCCTCGCCAGTCACCGGCAACTGGAACCGCAGTGACAGCCAATTTACGATATCAACCATCCCCACTATCTTATCTTGATCTACTGCTATACAAAAAGTTCTAAGCTTTTTCACAGTCCGTGACATGTAAATATCAATAAATAGAAGGTAATTCTAGTTTAGGTATTTCAATAACTTTATGGTAATTTTAGCCTTAGTTCTTAAGTTTTGTTAAGCGCCTTTGAGGTGACATTTATATAAATTAACCATGTATTATGAATATTATTAACGGCTAAAATTTCTGACTAAATACAAAGTGGAAAGTCGCAATATATTTGAAGTACCACACACTTTCAAACAAAAAATAGCTTCAATTTGCAGATTTTTCTAGGTCAAAACAACTATATTTAGTTAGCAGAGTCATTTCCACCGTGAGCTATGGAGTTTTTAAATATTAACTTTACAGTAAAAATATAAGACATGACAAGTTGTTCGCTTCATATTTTTCAATTCATCAATATGAAAAAAGTATTGAATGAGATGTAATTCCTAAGATCTTGTGGTAAATCTAACAAACCTTTGGGACATCATTTAGATAAAAATTATAGGTGAACAGTTCATATGAAGATACAGCTTCCGAATATGTTTTTTTAATAGTTAATAATGGCATATTCTTTAACCTGTTACTATTCTCTTAGTATTTCAGTAGACATTGGATTATATGCACCAACAATGCTAAAAACATTTTTTTTTACAACTCCACACAGGAGGCCTTGAGGGAAATAATTTCCCTCAGGGCCTGTAATCTTTGGGGATGCTGTGTGGAGGGTACACATCTAAAGTATGCAATAAAAATAGAAATGTCTTTTAATGGCCAGCGAAATACTGAGACGGCCAACTCTACTTATATCTCATTTTTGATTAAAAAAATAACCGGTTCCCCAAATATCAGACATCCAGTAACAGCAAAGTCACCAGAACAATAAATGGGACAGGAATATCAACAATCTCTCAAAGGGCTCAAATATGCATATAATCCGATTTCTAAGTATCAGCAACGGAATAGTAACTTTGTGCAATAAAGAATTCTAAATAATTAAATGGTGTCCAAAATATAACCACAGGTTGCACAAAGTACAGCAAATATGAAGAAGAAATGCACCTTAAAACCTTATTCAGGAGTATATTTTAATTGTGTAAATAAAACATTAAATCGCTTAGATTAGTCTTTTATTATAAGAATAACACGAAATATCTGCGAGCGTCCATCCTTATAAAAGAAGATTGAAGAGTAACTATAAGATAAAAGAAGTTTACTTCTTGGCGGCGGCTCCAACCTTTGTCTTCTTGGTACCACGCACCTTCTTCATCCTGTTCTTCCTCTCCTTGCGCTGCTTGCGAGTCGGGCGCACCTTCTCGTAGAGCCCGTGCCTGGCCAGCCTGTGCTTGGGCTCGAACTTCTTGGCGTTGTCGAGGGTGTCATAGATAAGTGCGAATCCGGTGGACTTGCAGCCTCCGAACTTGGTGCGGAAACCGAACACAAAAACTACGTCGGGGGTGATCTTGTACATCTTGGCGAGCTTCTCGCGGATTTCGGTCTTGCTGACCGTGGGCTTGCCGGGGTGGAGCACATCGCAGACCATCTGTTTCCGGGCAAGAAGCCTAGAACAGAAACAAAACATTCATTAGATACAATCTTTGGGAAATTACTGATGTTACATTAGACATTTTATTAAAATTGTTTCAGGAACTGGGGTTCAGAACAACTATAATTATTTTCTAATGTATAGAGCACAAAATAACAACAATGTAAGGACTGGATAATGTAACGTAAGCTATATTTGTCAAGTTTCATGCAAGAACTGTTAAGTGGTCAATGATTTGGTTAGAACTTCACGGTGAACCTTCACTTTCATTTATTAGGAGTTAGCGTTAAAGCTGATCGCCATGTCACATATACCCTTGGACATTTGTGAATAATAATTTAGAACTATTCAAACATTTTGATTGTGAAAGTGAATCAAACCAAATACAATTGGGTCTGACTACTGAAAACTTATCAAATTCTATAACACACATGGACATTAAAGTACTAGTCAAAACTTTAAACATTCCAGAGTCGTGAAATTTAGTAATAGACATTTCCGTCAATCTCTAATAAATCAGCACTGAATATAGAATAAAAAGATTACTGTTGGAAAGCATGGAATATACAACACTTGCGAACCCGCCACCAAATAATTTTTTGGTATTAAATGCTATTTAATTTGATCTACATAAGCCATCGTTAATTTGCGTATCATTTGATGCTGTTAACGGCAAATAGTTTGTAGGGCCTTGTGTTTAGTTTTAACACAGTGAATAATGTTTAATTTGCATTAGACGTTGACAGGTGTCAAATGGTAGTTTGAAGGAAGGTATTTAAATGCGTGGGTACTCTTATTTTCACAGCGTTGAAGCACGTTTTAAGTGTTCGCAGATCTCAAAGGCTCATTTATAAAAAACACTTGAATGACGATTTTAAAAAAGCTGATTTGAATTGATTCAAATTAATGATGTTCAGTTCAGAGTTCGCCAAAACCAATTGCAATTTCTTCAGAGCAATATTATCATTTAAATGTCAATTTTATCAATATTGAAGGCGGAATATACACAAATTGGCACTTAAAGGTTAGTGTGGGGAACACAATTTGGTTTATAGATATAATCTGAGAGGTATATAATGGTATTCACAATTATTTTAACACAAATCACATTCCTAGGAAAAATATCACATTTTACAAGACATGTTTATATAAACTCGGTTGTAATCGAGAGTTCAAGTCATGGCTTCGGGTGAAACACGACAATTTTCACTCAACAGAAGAAACGGCACACTATTAAATTATTATATTTTTGCAAGTTGAGAAATCTTCCAGGGAAAAGCACACATCATAATATTGCAAAAAGATCTGGGGCAGAAGTTGAAGAGTTTACAAGCAAATCAAACAATGGGATCATTATAGTAAAATTAAGCTTAATACTGAAGTGGTGTACAGGTTAGAATCATATTTTAAATTAGTGCCGAAAATATTTTTTTAAAACAAGGGCACGTTTTAAAACTATATGGAGAACACAAAAATACATATGGCATTAAAATAAGGCATTTAAGCCTTGTTAATTTAAGGATATCATTCAAATTTCACCTATAAATGCACTATTAATATTCATATTAAAATATATACGTTTCACTATTTACAGACAAGCGTAAAGTAATTTGAGTATTGCTGGAAAATGAGGTTATGGTTACTGACATTGCTGTCATTCTAAAAAGCTGTTTTTTTTTTAAATCGGTGAAACTGGACGATGGAAAATAATCCTACCTGTTGGTCATGAATTTCCGCGTACGGATAGTTGCTGTGCCGTCACTCATTTTGATATTTTATTATTTTTTGCAGCAAAAGCTTACAAAACGCCACACGTGTTACCGATAGAAATGGCGGAAAGGAAGCATCATGGAGATTTGAAACGTCAGAGGATATGGACAGAATCCTGCGATCCTATTGGCTGGCGGAAAACCGTACAACCAATCAAAAAGAGGATTGTTCGTATATGCAAATGTATTTATGGCTGTTAATTTTATTTTTTTGCAAGTACTTAACTAATGAACCAATAAGAAAACATGATTTGAGTAAAAATAATTATAGTTACGATACGTACCAAAACAAACCAAAATACTATCCATAACTCAGAGTAAGAATCTAAGGTCCATAACTAAATGGTTCATGTGGCGTCATAATTTGATGCATAGATTTTTTTTTATAGAAATAATTGTTTTCATTATTATTGCTATTTGAAAAAGGGGCTCACCAAAATTGAATATTTGTATTGTAAAGTAAAATATGTATTATTGTCACAACACAAGCTTAAGATACAACTGTGTATTTTTTTATAAAACTAATAATAATATTTTATATCTGATTAGATACCTACCCTAATTGGAATTTCTGTCAGGGGCAACAAAAAGGCACTGTCAAGAATATTTCACAATGGTAAATACAGAATTAATTCATTCATTCATATTCATAATTCATCTCCTAACAATTTTACACTATTTCAAATAAAATTTCATCATGTCTTTCAAAAGAGACTTGGATCATAAATCTGCGAGTATTTCAAACACCATGATAATAATATACTGATTTTTAATTTGAAAAATATGCAAGTACTTCCCTCCCACTAAACTATTTTTAAATTATTAAGAATTTGATAACTTAAAATAGTTTTGATAATAATAATGATAAGCTATTTGCAGTAGTTAGCAGGTACAAATTACCATTGCATAAAAAATAATTATACAACAAAAACAAAAACATTTTGTGTACAATGTAGCTGCTGAAAAAAGCTGGTTGCAGGGCCTTCAATCTGGAAACACTAACTTGTGGCACTCCATCCATCAAATTAATTAAAATTTTAGGTTTCTAAATAAAATAATATGCAATGAATGATTTGAAAAAATCACTATTGTATTTTATAGACTCCATTACTAACAAACAAAATGGTCTTTTTGGGTCAATTACCATTCCTGTCCGAAATCTATTATTCCAACCTAGGTCGATTATTGTCACACTTGCAGTTCTAAAGCAAAGTTTGTAGCAAATAAATCAGTTCAAAAATATCCATTACAGCGTCAAGTACTAGAATGTTGTGAGTTCAAATCTGTGCATTGCCGCGGAGCGCTGGAAAAGCCCGGAGTTAATTGCGCGTAGCCGAATCTAATCATTATTTTGAGTGTACTCCAAATAAAATAAAATAAACGTTTTTGGTTGTTCCGGGCTTCATCTTGCAGAGTGTAGATTTTCCTGGCGATAGTCAAACTCAACAGGAGAGAGCACCAGAATATGAAGATTTGTGTGCGAAGCATACAGAAAATGTCACAAGATTTGCCGTCAGGTAAGTGTTACATTATTAAACCATACCCTTTTCCAATCTTGATTTTCCTTCTGTAGTAGAACTCAGATAATTTATAGTCAGCTCCATTAAAAAAAAAACACAAGGCCTTTGACTAAAAGATGTTGGGAGCCAATATCATACAGAACTATTTGTTTATCTTATTATCAGTTTCAGTATTATCAATTCAGATATTTTTAATATCAGTCAAAGTTTTACTTTATTTGTAATATAACAACAAAACATGTGTATGACCACACAACCGCAAGAGTTTCAAGTCCCAACTGCCAGACTGTATTGTTATGTCTAGGGAGAAATAAAGAGTTCCATGTATAGAGAGCTTTTTAAAAAAATAGGGAGAAATTTAATTGGTAATGACAAAGATTTTCTCTCTGCCCTTTTTTACAAAATTCTGAGTCTCTGTTTGCATGCCACCCTTTACAAATTAAAAAAAAAACTCAGATATTACTGTTGTATTTTCCATCATTCCAAGTTTTGTTTTGCACCCCCCCCCCCCTCCCTCCCCATCTCAGACGAATATTAACTATAAAAAATAATTTGTGAGTATGTACAACCGTATGAGTGTGAACATTTAAAATTTGGACCCAATTTTAATAGAATTTATTAAATTTAAAAAATAATCTTTTGAAATCTCTACCTACTTAATAAGTACCAACCTATGGTGTATTTTAGCAGACATAATTTTATATTTGAAATCGGTGGATTTGAAGCAACTAATATTTGTACTTGACAAGTCAAGTTACATCCTGTGATTTTTTACGGGTAACAACTAGTATTACCATATTATATGTTACTAATGTGTATGTGCGAATATACCGTCATATTGACTGGCTAAAATCTAGGCAGTTTTTCGCATTTCTAGGGATTTTTTATGACTTTGCTAGAGATTCTATTTTTTTAACCTACCAACCCTGCTGCCGGAGTTAGTTGGACTAGGTGTGAGGTTAAAGGAAGTGAAGAGGGGAGGTTGAGAAGTACCTGACTATTATATTATACAATATTATATTGCTGGTTTGTAACCTGGGACCCCTAGGCTCAGAGTCATGAAGTTTACCACTGTTCCATAATGGTCATTATTTCTTTGTACCATTCATATTTCAATCTCATTGAACTCTGCACCAAACATATTCCGATACCATAAAAATTATGAAAAATAAAACAATTCAAATACTGATAGTGATTACTGATTTATTATACGAAAACACAATTACTTTAAAAAATACTTAACAATAATGTTGGCATTTTTAACTTTGAGAACAGACATTAGGCGTTGCAGCTGGAAGCCCTTAAAATATAAAGTTGTCAACTTAACAAACCGTTGAACGTAACGAAGTTCGATTGTAGTTCGTTCTCAAAGCCCCTTTGCCTTCAAAGTTACACAAATTATCATAAAGAATATTTTTTTTATCAATACTGAAGTGATTTGCGTATTAATTACACATTTCATAAGGCCAAAGATACTAACAAGAGATTCTTAAATGAAGTAAAAATCACCTACATTTTAAATATTTAAGATACCTATTCTTACTTCTCTAGTCATCGTTAGTTTTAAGTACATACATCATCTTCATGTTAAATGTTTTGTACTCAAAATTATATAAATGTGAATTTAGTTACAAAACATTTGATTGACTTTTTTGCATTTCTTTAACAGATTACATATTATATAATATGAATATTTCACTTGAAAACATATCTTGCCCACCTAATCTAGTTTTAAGAAAAACAATAACAACCGTTAATCTTTTAGCTCTTCAATGTTTTACCCTTTCACTCTTTAATTCCGTATTATTAATGCCTTTCCCTTTTGATTGGACTGCCAGTAATGCAATTAATGAATAAATTTGAAGTAACAAAGTTGATTGGCCATTTTTACAGGTGTAAAACAATATGACAGACACCTGGTGTTCATTTGACAAACAACAGTTGTCCCAGATGTAGGCTGTCCTTTGTTCCGATTGTATGTTGTTCTTTAAGTATACTAAATATTCAAAGGTCCACAGAATATTATCGGGAGTAGGTCTACATTTTATAAAGAAAAATGTGGCATTTGCAACTCACTAAACGCGGAGAAGTGATGTTTTTAAATAAGTGATTCATATGAACGAGTAATATTTTTAAATGCTGAATATTCTTAAAAGTAGAATGATCTTTATTATTTTGTACTTAATTTATTGGGTGATGAATCGAGAACTTGCTTATGGGGAATTATTCAACAATGAAAATATAATATTCTTGATTATGAATTATGACGAATACTGTTAGGTACTCACTGGTATTTTGTTCTGTAAAAATATGGACATTAATTTAATCATTTCTGCATATTTCATATTTTGGCAGTGTCTTTAATATTGTATGTATATTGCATTAGCAATAGTTTGATTAGAATTCAATTATTTATTTATATTTCCAAATTTCTGTAAATCAAGAGACAAATTTAACCCATTCAACGCGGACGCCTCAGCATATGAGGCGACCGCCTGCGTTCTATTGCCTCAACAGTTGGGACCTGAAGTTTTGGCGTCGATAAAGTCGGAATCCTGTGCTCTATATTTGTAAAATCTTCACAAATATCTTCATACATTCGTCATGCTAGCGACACCTATAATATTTTAACTTTAACATTCTGTATTCGTTCTCAAATCGTAAATATTCGTGATTGGTCGGGATCCCCTTTGCGTAAACATTCAAATCTCCCCCGCTCGCCCCTACCGACTTCGGCGCTGCGCACTTGATTCACCAAGTTTGTGTAGAGTGGTCCGTGTTGATTCCGTGAAAGCGCTTACATTTAAGAAAATGTTTATTTTATGAAATAACTTTTCATTGTTCTACATTTTGTTTAAAATAGTATAGTATAGTGTTCTTATTAATAATATGTCGGTTACGTTTATATATTGTGATCTGTGAAAATTTCACGTGAAGAAATAATGAAGTTTGTTATTATTAAAGCAAGAGTTACAAAAACATTTAAAGGAAATGAGCAGGATTGTGTATGTATACAAATTGTGAGTACAAATACGATTCAATTAGTCACATTAATTCAGCATTATAAGTTCTTGTAATATTAGATAACTAACCCAAAATGGAGCACCAAAACCTATCCGAAGAACAAATCATCGAATTTGTCGTGGCTAGATTCGGATTATGAAATGTCCGAAGAAGAATATGAGCCATCTGATGTATCGAATGAAAATATGGATATAGAAATGCAACCCATTGAGGTCGTCGAGGAACAAAATGATGATAATTTTGGGTCTTGGACATCTGGTCCCCATATCCCAATAATTCATGAATTCGATGATTTTCAGTCAGGTATAACAAACAACAGCCTAACAGAAAATTCTCAGAATTACATTTTTTTGAACATTTTCTGAATAAGGATATAATGGAGAAAATTGTTGCAGAAACAAACAAATTTTACTTTTTAAGCTTAGCGAGATGGAACCGACTCAAAATCCCGTTCACATAAATGGATAGATACTGATATACCAGAAATGTACACTTTCTTTGCTTTGTCCATGTTGATGACACGGAATAAGCATTTGACTGTAGAAGAACATTGGAGTGATATTTTCCTCAGAGCTCCTATCTTTAGTAAAACAATGGCGAGAGATCGGTACCAATTATTATCACAAATGTTACATTTTCGGACTCAAATTTCCCAGTTCCTCATGACAGACTTTTAAAATTAGATTACTTTTAGAACATACTAGAAAAATATTTAAAGGAATCAATGGTGCCACAGAAAAAACTTGTGTATTGTATTGTAGTGTTTAAGGGGCGACTTATGTTTAAACAATATATTCCATCAAAGAGACATCGTTTTGGTATTAAAATGTTTGTGTTATGCGATGTGACATCTGGTTATGTTATTGATTTTATTATTTACTGTGGAGATGGAAGTGATATTATAGACGAACAGAATTTTGGAATGACTGGGGCCGTTGTTACGTATTAAAAGATTATGTTGGGAAGGACGTTGTGGGTTGATAATTGGTATCTGAGTCGATTCGAATTCTGCAGTAAGACAAATGCTTGTGGGACTGTTAAAAAAACCGGAAAATGATGCCTGATTTTTCGTAAAAAAAGGGCAGAGTAGGGCAAAATCTCGTGGATCACTACTTGCCCTCAAATGAGTGCGACAAAAAGGCGTGCATATGCTGACCACCTTGTTGGAAGCTTCGATAAAACAAACCATCAAACCAATGAGCCCATACTAAAGCCAAAATGACTTCAATAAGTCAATGGGTGCAGTTGACAAGACGACATGATTTTAAGTAATTTGTCTTGTATGAAATACCAAGTGGTATAAAAGAAAGTTTTCACATAATAGAAATTTATATTTGTTAAATGGATTTATAAAGAATAAAAATACCGTTAGCTGATTTCCAGCTAAATGTAATAAAACTCATAGGAAAATATAGCAAAAAATGTAAAACATTTGAATTATGCCGTCCCACAACCTCCACGGTAAATCCGCACAGAATCTTCCTAAAAACTTCCGACCATATGCCTGAACTAATTCTAGACAGAAAAAACCAAAAGCCCCACTTATGCTACCAACGTATCTAAATAGTGGTAGGCGATTTAAGAAAAAAAACAAAATCAAGATTCATGTGTCAAAAAACCTCTTTGTGCTTATCCCTTGTTGTAAACCACACCTCAAAACAATTTTAACGATAAATATTTAGCAAACATAATTATTTACTCATAATATATATTTTCAAGAATAATCGAAAATAACATGTTTATTTGGCGTCTCAAATGGTGGAGATTTGTTTATACTGAGATCTTTGCCAAAATGCGTTTATCCATAAATACACGTTTGAGAGGTTAAATAATAATCTTTATGTATAAATTATCAGATCCAAGTAGATAGATTATTTTTTTAACACTGGTGTTTGCTGCTATAATGTGAAACATTATCAACAAAAAAGTGCCGCGTACAGGGGTACCTAGCATAGAAACGGCACGCGTTCAAAGAGTTAAATGTGTATAAAGTGGCTTTTTTTATAGCCACATTGAAAATTGTTTAGAAAATGTATCTATCTAAATATTAGCTACAAAATGTCCAAGTCAGTAGTGTGTGGCCAAACATTTGATAGCACCAGGTTTATTACAAACTCTGTCTACCTCATTGTTTTTATCTTAATAACTATATCAAAAAACTTCATAAACAAATGGCAAGGTAGTCACAGCATTTCAATATCCTTTAAAAAAACATTAATACAAAAATATGTACACATACATACCGTTACAAATAAATTTCAACAAATAATTATGTTGTGTTTGTAATTTTTTTTCTTTTGTAGTTATGTTTCAAAATAGTATCAATTCTTTAAAATAACAATACTGTATAAATTTTGAAAGATAAACATAGATATTTAACGATGGTTATAATAAGATAAAATAATGCATTTTTGAGATTATAATTTTTAAGAACTTGTATGTCACATTTTAAATTTGAACTGTGCTTTTCTTAAATACGAATTTTCAAACTGAAATCAAACATATTATATAATGCCATGTCTTATGATTTTTAGTATAGGTACATTACTTTTATAGCCAAGAGTCTGTACATGGGTTGATTCAGTGGATTAAATAATTAAAAGTTAAAAATTAGAAAACATAGGAAAAAACAAAATTAGCTTAACAATGCAAAAATACGAAAAGATTAAGATGTCGGATTATAATTATCATAACATATATTTTCAAAAGGAATACATATTATGTTTGTTCTAGTGATTATAATATATATTTCTTAGTATATTTCTTTTTAAAATGTAATGGTTATACAATGATTTTAAGATTAAATTTGAGTAATTGTTAGATTTGATTTTACAATGAATTTATTCTTTCAATTGATAACATTTGATAAGTCTTATTTATAAATTATCTTTTCACTTTGCTATAAACCGGTGTTATTAATTCATATTAATTAGAAAAAAAAAAAATTTGAAATCATTCTATCCAAGAAGTAATTCTGAATGACAAAACCCAACCGAATCCAAAATAAAATGTGTGGATTGTAAAATATGTTATATTTTATAATTCCATAAAAAATACAAAAATATTCCACAAAATTAAAATTTTATTTTTCTTCATTGTAAAAACAATTTGAAACATAATATCGCGCCTGTCATTTTTTTTTTCTGTCTATCGGTAGTTTAGCTTAATTTTTTTTATGAAATTTAGACAGCATTTTTGCCCTCAAAGAGAGAAGACAATAAACCAGATAGTTATTATTTTTAATCCAAACTAAAATAACACAATAAAAATATTGCTATAGCTTTCACCCAATATATACGCCACTAATTTTCAGCAATTTTAATGAATAAAAAAATTGTTGGATATGTTTTTATAACCGAGATTTCCAAATTTTATTTCAATTTTTAGTATAAAAAAAGATGTCTGAAGATTCCTCTTTCAGCGTGTTTTTGTTCAAGTTGTATTTTCTTTTTGACTATGAAAGTACCAAAAACTTTATATTCTTGCAAGTTCGAAAAGGGTAGTGGCACACCATTATCTTTTACATGTCTTCATAAAAAAGTATTACTTACAATAATGTAAAAAAACTCCAGTAAAAAAATCGGTAAGGATTTATAAAATTAACATGCTATGGATAATTTATTTTTATCTGAAGGTATAGTGTATTATTTAGGCGTCATACGAGCTTTAGTTCATAGTTCAAACTTGTGGTCCCTTTGTGGTTGAACAAACCATATGTAAAAAAAGACAATTTGTAGTTTTAATTTTCACACAGTTTTCGCAAGGATGGAAAACATAATTATACTGTATTATATTATCTGCCACTGTGAATCTTGTGTGAAATTCAATAAAATATTCCTTCATTTATAGTATTTGAATATCATAGAAAAAGGTTGATGAAAAGAAGGGAAAGTATGAAAATCATTTGAAAGCCAAAAGCAATAATCTGCTTGTGGTTTTAAATTTTTTTAGAACTGTGCCTGTTCCAGCCATATTATTTGCTACAGAAAATAGAAAAATATTTGATTAATGCTTTATTACTGGAAAAGGTAAGCTTACGACGTTCCTAGCAGCAAAATCAAAGTTTTCCCAGTGTTTTTTCAGCATTTCTATATTACCCTTGATGCTACATGAGATTGTATTATAAAATGAACTCAGCGGACTTTATACAAGGCCACCATGGATAGTTTAGAAAAGAAAGCAAAAAGATACACAATAGCGGATGCTAGAGATGGTATCCAACTATTGCTAGTGTACATATTAAGTTTATTTTAACTCCTTTAATTTAATCGATTCAAGCGCTATTCAAATAACCTAGGAATGTTGAAAAACATCCTAATTTAAGTTATTTGTGCCATTAAGTAAGAAAGAAAAAAAAATCAACAGAAAACAAAACTCATTAAGTCTACTCCAACGGTCGTCACACATTTATATAGTTGCACAAAAAAACTAAATTTAGATAAATCATCTAAATTAAGACGAGGAACTAGGGCTATGGCAAACATTAAGTATAGGCCACTATTAACTCGGGATGTCTGTCTGATACGAACAATCCCACCACTCTCCTAAGAAACTAATACATACAAATTAAATAAATAAAACACTGAAATATGAAGATTGCTTTCACTCAGTTTTCACCATGCATATGTAAATAAAATTTAGCAAGGGAAAGAGCTAGACATGCAGTCTCGAAGTTGTACACAGCAAAGTAATTTGTGTTACTACGTTCTAATCCAAATATTGAGGGCAGTGGAAAACATATATATTGCCGTCGATAACACATTACTAATAATAATAACTAAGATACGGTCTGATTTCGGTTTCAAATAGACAATTCCTCAAAACTCCCTTCTGGTTTCGTCACATGTCACGGGGCGTAGACACAAATATGTTACTCAATCGGCGACAGTTCGCCATTTTGATCAGTTGATTCGTTAATTCTCAACTAATCCCGGCCAAAGTTTCAGCTTCGGGTCTGTTAATCAATTTACAATCAATTCTCACAAAACTATCTAAGTCATAGCAATTATTCTTAAAACCCAAGGGTTTTATTAATAAGGCGATCATTTTCCAAAACACAATCAAGTCTCCTCATTCATTTAAATTGCAAAATATTCATTACATCAACTATTCAATTTATATTAATAATTGGAGAATGCTCCTTCATTCCTCTGTGTAGGATAAAAAATAATTCAATCTCCTAACACTCAATACAACAAAACAATTGTCACAAAAATACACTTAATAAAATAGTGATTTACGAAAATATTAAATTCCATTAAACTTAAGTCTAGGTGATTTAAAGTAGAATTGAATAAAAAATAGATGAATACTTAAGTGGGTCTCGCTAGAACTAAGTACTTAGTGAGATTTAGGCAATGCTAATACTGTCTTTTTGTGACAATTGTGAAATTTTCTCCATGTCCTTTTCCAGAGGCTCTTCTCCCCAGATGCGGAAGTTCTTCGTGTAGGGAATAATGCCGATGAAAATTCCAGAAATGACGATCCATATTCCCGCCATGTAAAAAGACAGATCCCAAGTTTGGGTTATGTCAAACATCCAACCTGCAAATAAATAGGTATCGATAAATAAAAATAAAAACTATTTTTTCCTTGACTTCCATGAGATTAAGATAGGCTTAGATACCAATGACGTTACAAATATATATACACATTGTAGCGCTCTCAAAGTGGCAAGCAAAATCATGCTAGTTGGTGTGCTCGGTGATTTAGCCGATTTAGTACTAAACTGTCACACGTCGCTTGAGGTAATTTACTATATCTAAACAAATAACAAAAATAAGTGCCAAAATGCCCTCGTGTGTGATGAGAAAGTATTTCAATTACACTGCTAGACTACTAAAAGCCAAGGAATAACATTTCATTTGCAAGTACGCGCAAATTACTTATTATTTTAGACAACACAACTATCTCCATTGTTGCCCAACATAATTTCGTTTTCGCGTAAGTAAAGTGCCATCTTATTCTTAACCGATCATTCAACACTACTAGCTGAAACGGAACGCAGTCTGATTCTACATCTATTTCGTTCATACACACATATTCTTTGAATGTCTATCTCTGTCGTACATGGTGATACATGATTGATATTTTAATGATAAATTTACTGGGAACGTTAGTGTGTTTGTTACTTGCCATATTTTGTGTTAATATTCTAAGGCTATAACATGTCTATATATTTGTAACATCATTGTAAGATACCCATATTATTGAATCAAAAGTAGTTTTATATGTTGACTCTTTTGTATAATTTTTGCACATGATTTGCAATGTTATAAAAAAGAAGTTTGTCAATCTGTACTATTTATCAATGGGTTCTGTACCTGCAAGCGGCGGTCCCACAAGATTGCCAATCCCCTGCATCAACAAGATGAGTCCGTAGGCAGTGGTGAAGCGGTCCAGCGGTATCAGCTCCACGAGGATGATGGGCGTGAAGCTGAAGCTGCTCGCAAAGAACAGCCCAAACAGGGCCGAGTCCAGCACCAGCAGCCAGTAGGATTGCGTGGCCAGCGGGTAGGCCAGGGTGGACAAGCCGCAGCACACCAGGCAGAAGGAGTACGACTTTGTCACATTCATCCACGGCTGGTCGCCGGCCCAGCCTAATGCCACCTGGAATATTATAATGACAACTTTTATTTATGTAAATACATCAAAAAATATGTTTCTTGCAACCATTTATGGAAGAAGGAAACTAATTGTTATTGGAAGAAAAAAAACATAAGATGGACTCGTAACTCAAGATGGCTTATTTTATAAACATCACGCCACATTTAAACGAATAAATGCACACTTGAGGTGACATTTCACTAAAATGGTGCTATAAAAATTATCATAATATAATTAAATATATTAAATATATAATTATTTTTTATAATTATCATAATATAAAACCCTCCCTAAGCACAATAATTTTCTTTATTAGGGAGGTATTTTTTCATTAACTAGAAACTAGACATTGTATATTAAGTGAATTAATATTATACCTACTGTTAATATTAAGTAAAAATGTATATTTTTGTACAAATTGATTAAATTAAATAAATAAAAATTACAAAAAAAAAAAAGATAAAATCAACCAAAAAAAATTTAAAAATTAAACATAGGTTAAGTGTCAACGTGGTCAAAAGTGTTAATGTGTACAGCCTTCTTTAAACAATACAAGTATCTTAATCTTAATATTTTACAAACCATAAGATTCGCCAATCAACTCATAAAACATTATCTTACTACGACGTGAGTTTCAGTACAGCCTCCTAAACAACTTAACTCACATCGTGACATGTTGTCTACTCACCACATCACTACCATAAACTCCCACGAGCTTCTAATGGATATTCGCGGCGGTATTGTTTTGCAAAGTCAAAAACGGATCTCGCATGGACGGGAGGTGGCGGGAGAGCGCGACGACCTCTCCATCGGAAGAATTAACTGTGACTGAAGAAAATGGCCGACAAACACGCGGGACCAAAAAAACTGACCGTTGGGATCCCCCTACACGCCGGGTGCGCCAACTTCGAAACAAAAAAATTCCCACCGCCTCAGGAGCCCTTGTTATCTTACTTTCTGGATGACCCTCGTACTAGCAAATAAAAAGTATTTTTAGCTTGTAACATCATTACCATCATGAACCATGTAGCTTTGAAATATACATTAAACTGTAAAAAAACCAGACAAGACATATTTTTTGTTCCAAATTTTTCAAATGTTTAATACAAAAATATATTTTGAAAAAGTTTTAAAAATATCCTTACCATTCCAATAGTGTTAGTTATCCCGATAATACTGAGTTGCAGAGCGCCCTGGTCTTCTGTGTATCCATTCCTGGTCATGTGTTCCGCCAGATAGAAGTAGGGCACGATGAACCAGATGAAGAGCAGCAGTGTTCCTACGCTCATCAGCAGAAAGTGAAACTCCAAGAACATCTTGAACTCGAACATGGACTTGATCATCTCAATTACCTCGTCGTACCATTTCTGTAAGAACATATTTATTAAGTTTATTTTTATGTTAACCTGACCTAGCCAAACATTATTATATTATACAGTATATACATAATATGCAATATAATGCATAGGCAAATTAAATACTCGCCACTCCTATCAACTTGAATAGTGTAATTTACTTTTGTTAAGATATAGGATTTTCATGGCCAATAGTAGAGCCGATGTTTCAGACAGCCTTGCAGTTTTAAAAATCAAAGATAATCAACATTGTGACTGTTTTTTTATCTGTCCTGATGTTGATCACAGTATGTGTTTAATTTGCAGAACTCCATATTATTTTATAATAAAATCTTACAACGAAATGCCTCTCATGTTGGAAAGCAGTAGATGGCATTTTAATGAGTTTATTTTATCTCAATACACTTAAGTAAATATTTTAATTGATTAGTGATTCACATTAACTAAAAACGTGTTTAAATTTGCAATTTCCAGAATGGGGTGATAACTTATAACGATTATAAATACAAACTATGAAAACTTTTATCCTTGACCTGCTAATGATATTGCATATTATACGCATGTTATAAGACTTTGCAACATACTAACTTTATCGAAGTATTCTACAAAGTTATTCCACATTAGCTTCGCCCAGACAGCGCACGGCTACCGTATAAGGCAGTTCGCGAGAACCAAATGAATAATTATACAGTCTAAAGGGTAAAATAAAGTGTATGAAATCAATTGTGACTATGATAATATATTCTTTTTCTTCCAATCAATCATCTTCAATAATTGCTCGATACTTGTTCGCGCCTGTCTAGTTCATACGACACACGCATTGTGCCTTCTGGACAAAGCTATTCAAGAATTCCCAAAATTATGTCCACTCATTCAAGTGTGCACAAATTTAGTGAAGTTACGAACCTCGTCCTCGACTTGAGGAATTGCAATCATGGAGTTCCTGTAGATATTGGGGCAGGAAGACGCCCTCAGCCTGTACTTGGAAATGTTCATCATGGCTCCACGGTACATCACGGAATTCCTGTGCATCTTAATGTCCCTTAGGTAGTGCTGGTTAGTTGAGAACTGGCGCTTCAACCAAGGTTCCTGAGCTTTGGGCGTTTTAATGATTGGTATCAGAACTGGGCTTTTCATGGCCGGAGGACTCTTTACAACAGAGACTGTCTTAGATTCATCCAAAAGGGGAGAGTTGACCATTTCTCCGTTTGATTCAAAACTGATGGTTTGGCCTCTGGTGATCGGTGGAGGCTTGGACTTCCTCAGTTTCATGGACATGGTGACGGGGACTCTGGATATCGGCTGATCTTGGTTGATCTTGTTCAGTTTCTGCTCAGAGCAACTTCTGCAGTGCAACAACGAGGGATAGTTTTCCAGGATTACATTGTACAACTTCGTGTTTGCGCTCAGAGATTCCAGGACTTCTAAAGGTACCTGAAAATTAAAAAAAAAAATAATGACAATGAATGACAATGAATTATAAACGTAATTTCATGCCTTAAGTTAAAAGTAAGTTGATTTGGGATGAATATAGCAGATGAAAAACGGCAGGGGTACATACTTTTTCACTTTGCTTCACAAATGTAGGTAGACTAACGACTGAGTTGTACAGATGTTTCAGATTCTCATTTTCAGCGGTATTCTCAACATTATCAGCAACTATAGATGTAGCGAGGGTCGACAGGATGTACTCCGGAGTCTGTCCACTCTTCATCAGGGATCTCAGTTCTTCTACTCCTGGGAAGGTAGACTCTCCTCCTCCCGAGAGACGAGATACGGAGCCACAGCTAGAAGCCCCTCGGGTAGACTTATTGCTCGACATGGCCTGTTTCTGCTGCTCTTGAATCCACCACTCCGGGTCTCTCATCACCGCTCCACAGACACACATATTGAGGAAAGTTCCCGCCAACATCAGGATGGTTCCTCTCCAGCCAAACTCCTCGATGAAGTACTGAGTCATGGGGGCATACACAAACGTACCAATTCCCGTGCCACAAGCTCCGAGGCTGACAGCCAGGGAGCGTTTCTTATCAAACCAATAGGCGATGGATACCACGGCTGTTACATAACAGAGGCCTAGACCGAGCCCGGCAATCACACCAAACGTTAACAGTAACATTTCCACAGAGTTGGCAAACGTCGCCAGCACGAAACCAAGGCCCGATATTAATCCGCCTAAAATAGTCATCTTCCTGCAGCCGTACCTGTCCACCAGGGCACTCATCACGGGCCCCGACATCAGAGGTACAGACATAAATAAACTGCCAATCCATGATGTCTTAGATTTGCTTTCTCCAAAATGATTCAAGAACTCGATGTAGAGCAGTCCAAAAGAGAAACTGATTCCATCAGCAATCATGGAAAGCACCAAGGAGGAGAGAACAACTACCCAGCCCCAGCCTCCATCGGGTATGGCCGGAGACTTCTCTTTTTCATCTTCCTCATCGCTGTCGTCTCCATAGGAGCTGGATGAGCAGATGCTGTCCTTATCGGGTATTCCCACAAACGTGACTCCTTCATAAGTGGGGTTCTCGGTGACGTACGTCAGGGAGGCTGGGGGGGATGACCGGTTCTTCCTGTTGGTCAGAATTGGCGGCAGCAAATTTTCCTTGACAGCGACTTCTCCATTGATGACGTTTTTGTTCGCATCGAGATCCGACGGGAGGTGAGTGTCCTCGTCGTCTACCTTGTCGTCGAACCCATCGGAGTGGCGGTGGTCATCTCCGACGGTGGAAGTGGCGGGCGAGTATTGCTCGCTGCCAGCCAGCGTGGACTTGGAGCCCTCGGCGCCGATGCCGGAGCTGGCGGCCGAGGACACGGAGCCCCCCAGGGCGCGCTTGACGAGCGGCGCGGTAGCGGGGGCGGCCGTGGCGGGGGCGGGCAGGGGGTCCATGCTAGGCCGCAGCCGGCTCGCCTGACCCGTGCGCGGAGTCCCAGATAAGACTACCCTCTCTCGCGTTCAATACTTATGTGAAACCGAAACCGGACCGGCGCGATAACGCCGCTCGGACGATTAACCTAATACCGTATCAAGTAATGACTCGAAAATTATCACTCGTAGAAATAAAATTCCTACAATTCTGATCACTTTATTTATCACTTCGGATCTATCCTACGTACGTACCAGCAACTCTATTGCGATATCTCGGTGCGGAAGAGAATGACGTTTAAGACTAAGGGCGTAAAAGAACGCGTACACATGTAGTAACAGATTAAAAGGAAAGAGTATCACAGTGTTCGGCGGGGGTGTCGGTTGAGGGTAGTCTTAACCTGGGATCTCTGGCGGAGTACCTCGTGGCAGCCGGCTCCAGGGCCCTAGCGCCTACTACCAGACCTCGCTCTGACTCCAGGAGCATCAATGACCGGCCCTTGTGCTGCGTTACGCCGATATAGTGGAGAGCCAGCGTGACTCTTGCGGGCTTCTGCACCCCCGTCTCTGCTAAGCGTCTGCCTCTGCCTCTGCCTCCACCGGGACCCTCACACGCACTGGCCTGTCTGGCTCATCGCGCTCTAACCAACTAGCAGCTGACTGTGGCTCTTCGCTCCGCTGTTCTCCCGGTACTTCTGTAACAAACAAACACAATCAAATTATATCACCAGTCCAGCCCAAATAGCTACTTAAATCGATACCATCGGAAAAAATCGCGTGACGAATAATTCCACTCAGCATTATTTCCATAAAAGCTTTCCGAACGTCTGGTGAAAACATTTATTTATCAAGTTTATCGCTCACCGCTTTCAGATCAATGAAATTACGTAAAGGTATTGCGAATTTTACACTAATTTCAGAGAAGTACAACCATCGTAACTATGCACTCAGTACGAGACGAATCTACGGAAGACTGATATTGTATACATACGAGTATGTTTCTAATGAATAATATAAATACATTCACGAGAGAATTAACAAATACTTTTTGATTATCATAGATGGCATGTTGTAATGTATCCCTAATAAGATAGTTTTTTACTACGCGACTTTGGTACACCTATCGGACTTTGAATAAATTAAATTATATGAACTAATTAAAAATAAGATTAAAATAAAAATTGGGACGTCTGATAATAATAATAGCAAATACATAAAATTTGTTCCACTTATCACGGTGCCGATTGTGTCGAGATTGTAACATTACCACCAAAACAGACTAAGAGTGCCACTGCGAAATTAAAATATTCCTAGTTCCTACGCTTATCCGAGTCACGCGAGGCGGTGTTTTCTGGCGGCAGTTTGCACTCAAACTCCAACTACGAGAATACTCGTAATGTTTCCAAATGAAGAGAGACACACGCCATGAAAATCTGAATCTTATTACGCCGCTGAAAACATATCCTCACGCCGTTTTCAGAAACTGAAACAATAATTAAATTAAATCGCTACATTTGTTAGGGTTGGTACATACGTGCAGTGTACACACAGAAAAGTTAAATTTGGGAAATTAAATTACCATTGTCAAGGTGGTTTTGTACGGACATAAAGACTCCCCTTTATTTTATTAAAGATACAGATGCAAATTATTTGTATATTTTTGTAGAAATAAATTTATGATGAGACATAGTAAATAAAATACAAATACATAGTTTCATAGCACTTTTTTCATGCCGACCAGGTTTCGATTCAACTCAACTTCACCAGGGTTTTATATTAACTAAAATTAAAATCAGAAGCTTCAGTCTTCAATGAGTACATTTTAGGCCTTGATGAAGTGGAATCAAATTTAGCGTCAAAGCAAATTGCTGTATAAAACAAAGCTACTGTGTTTTATTTGATTCATTTTTAAATCATTTTCATACCTTGCAATAAAAATAATAATCTGTTAGTTGTTATTATATAACACATTTTAATCCACTTTGACCCATTCATTCGACAGTAACTCTTGACTCAATCTGGGTCAGCACTAAAAAATACACAGTTTTTGGCTTTCTAGTCGAGCAATCTACAAAACTATTTATCTGTCAATTCCACAAGGGTTGTTACAAAAATGTCTAAGGTTTCCAGTAAATACAAGTCTTAAACAGAAATCTTTTGAATTCTTTATAAAATGTATACTAAAATTTTAGGTAAAACGTTCAAAATACCTTTGCTGGTTTTTGAACTGCACATTTTACCAACATTTTAGTAAGTTTTTTTTATAGAATTTAAAGGATTACGGTAAAAAAATGTATTCACTAGAAACCTCAGACATTTTTATAACTACTTATATAAAATTAGCAGATAAATCATTTGTAGTATTGCTTGTATTAGAATGCTACAAAGTAACGTTTAGCGTCATTCTTGAGTGCCTACCCCAAGAGAATCAAACAAATCGCTTGCATTTATTTTGAGACACAAACAAATCTGAAATCGGCTTTGTAATTAACTCATTTATAAACTTTTCAATAAACAAAATAAACCGATGAACAAGAAATGGTATGCCTCAAACATCTCGATTAATTTATTCATTGTCTCTGCATTAATTGCCTTGAGATTAGACAACTATTTTATAAATCACTTTAATAACGAACAATTCTAACGTTTTAGCAAAAAAGTAAATTCTCAACAAGCTTTTGAAAGTTGTATAAAATAAATATGTTTATCCCTAAAAGGTCACAGATATTTTTGTTTACATCAACTCCACACAAGAAGCCTATGGGGAAATAATTTCCCTCAGAGCCTATTTCATCTTTGAGGATGCTGAGTGGAGGATCAACAACCGAATAAGAGTCCCAACTGCCCGGGACTGGTGGGCATCCCCGATTCGGGGAATGTAGTTAGGGATAGGCAAGTGGTAGGTTCGGAAGTATTATGCATTTTCAGATTTCGTAACTAAACACAGCTAAGGAAAGAAACACTGAATATATTTTCAACTCATCAAACGTCAAAATCATGTCAACTTTTCAATTATCGAGGAACAAGAAACTCGGTATACCTAAACGTTTCAATCTATTCATTATTTCTGCATCAATTGTCTCGTTATCAAACCAAAATAATATTATTTGTGGATTGAAAATTGTGTGGGAGTGCTTATTAATATTTGATATTAATGATTAGTTTTCACTCGGCAGTAGAAAGTACTAATAATTTTCAACCAACATGTCGAGATTTTTATTCGAATTTTTATTACGGTAAACAGTTTTTTTAGGAACGAAAACTAGGCTAAAAAAAACTCGGTACCCGCACGGAGATTATTTTTGATCTGCAGATGAATTTATCTCGCGGGATGCTGATTTATCCCCCAGAATGGCTGTATCCGATGACGCACAAGGACGCTGCGTTTTGGCGGGACTCCAACACCGGGATATTCATCTACATCGGTAGGTAATATCATCAAAATATCACGAGGCAAACAACATACCAAAATAAAAATCGACTCCACTGATAAACCGAACTATCAAAAGAACAGAGGCAAAAAGTGTTATTTGGGTTTTGAGTTTTATAACGCTTGAACGCTGATATATTTATTGTGCCGAGATAAATAAACAATCGTTAATTATTTACTCTCTTGGAAAATGTTTTTCAATGGTAGCGTTTGAAAATTATAAAAATACGATTTTCCATCGAAATTCGATAAATAGAAATAAAATTTAAAAAAATACAAAATTTGAAATAACTTTAAATGGCATGTTGACGACAGACAGTTTACAAGATAAAACGATAAAATTGATCGCTGATAAATATTCAGTATGAAATATAAAAAAAATGAATTATAAAATATATTTTACTACATTGACCAGTTATGTATTTAAGGTTATAAAAAAAAAATCAGCACAAATTCGGTAGCAAATAAAAGATAATACATTAATAAGAAAAATGAATCGAAGTCACAGTGAAAAATAAACAAAACACAATAATATTATTATTGTTATTTACTAACAAAAATAAATCGGGAGTAAAATCCATTATCTCGTAAATCACAAATGAAAATAACTAGGTAAATACTAATAATGGATAAATGATAAAATAAAAACACTAATTGTTTACAAACAGCTGATCAATCAATATTTGTAATTACGATAAACCAATGATTTGCGAAATGACAAATAAAACAATTAAAAATAAGTAGCAAGTAATTGATTATACTACTATTTGACAAATTAAAAATATAAAAAATATAGCATAAAATTAACCGGTTTCGAAATGTATTGTATTATTTTGTCATTGATTTGATTACAAATTCGACGGTATTATAATAATGGTTCGTCACTTCGCGAGATTTCGGTCAGATGAATAATGAGAAAGAATATCAGATCAAAGAGTAGTGTATTGCTGGGTGAAAACACTACCTTCTCCCGGGGCGGTAGTTCGCCGACTGGGCGGCAGAGGCAGAAGAGCTGCTCGCTACGGCGGCCGCCCGCCCACAGGGGCGCGCTAGGGCGGCCGCCGCCTGTTCATCCGCCTACCGCACCATTCCTAACAAACACTCCACGCAGATCTCAATACAATGTACAGTGAACACTGTACAAAACGCTAGCGTAGGGTTATTATTTCATGTAGCCATATTTCACATTTATGTTCAACAGCTTTAGTTATATCATGCCTACTGTATTGTCTTTTGATATCTACATACTATATATAAATCAGAGCTAAACTGGTATTATTACTTCGTTATATTACCTGAAGATATAATGTCATATCCACGGTGATTAGACTTCGCTAAATGTAAGTACACCATAACACATACGTTATAATGACATATAATTTACACGTACAACATCTCCAGTTAAAGCTAAACTCGAAAGTTAAAATTAATGTATCACTAAAACTAACTAATCGGCTTCCCCCCTCCAGAGCAACAGTCTCCGCAGGGGTTTGGCAGATGGAAACAATCTTTCACCATAGTTCATCACACTCCTTGGCTTCTGTTATTCCGACTTTGATACGACCCGATCCAGGTATTAAAACCACTCGATCGTGTCATGTTTTCTTGGGCTTTACCAGAAATACCACAACCTACAATCTACTATCAACTTCGTATATTCTCATGCAATGATCATGACATTCATTACGCTTATACCAACCTTGCATTCTTTCCGAATCGCTCTCATCCCTAATACGGTAATACGTGGTTTTAACTCAAATCACATTGTTCTGGTATTTGATTTTGTGTGCCAATAAAATACAAATCCCATCCAACCTACCACATCTCCGTGCTACCAATAAGGCAGTACATAGACAACAACGAAAGGCGAAAGTGCTCCAATAATAGTGATTTTCAAATTTGCAAAACAAAAGTGCAGTGAAACCTTCAAAGGCTCCGAAGGTTCGGACGGATTCGTTCGGACAAGGGCTGCAAATCAAGGTAGGCTGCTTTAAATAGTTACTTTTTCCAAGTTAATTTCATACAAATCCGATTTCAGGTATTTTTCAATCCTCGGTTCATTAGTAGGGCGCGATTTATTGCGCAACAATAATAACAGTTGTCAGTTCTGTTGTTGAAACACATTATGTAGGTACTATATTACGAAGTTTAGTTATTATAATATCTCATATCTAATCTACGGTGTTCAGGCTTCAGTAGACGTTAAGTCTAGAGCCACAAAATCGGGGTTACATTGTTATCAGGAACGACAAAACTTCACAACGTAAACCAACAGCCTTGAAAAAAAGTTAATCCAACGTAAACCCAAATTTACCCGTTCCTATTTTGAAGATATTGAAGGAAGTTTGCACGGATTGCGCAAAACACTTTCCCGCGGGCTGAAAGCTCTAGATTTGTTCTAGGTCAGTTCGCTTCATATTCAAGGTCTGAGAAATAAAATTAAGAATTTCATATTCCCTCGGTTTAGTTTGAGCTCCAATTGAAAATTCCTTTTAGAAGATAAATAGCTTGATTATATCTGTTGCGAATTTTTTTTTTTTTCAAAAATCGTTTCATTGATAGTATCTATAGGTAATTGTTCGCCTTTGTGTGAAAGGTTATCGACCTGTTTATTTTCAGGAAGCCGAACAACTGAAGAAATCCGGGTAAACCTTGGAATAACATTTTTTTAGATTTGTGCCGAGTCGAAAATCAATCTTTCAGGTTTACCTTCAGTCTTATCTTTCAGCAAAAGTTGTGATTTGTGATCGAGAAATCTCGTCAATTTAATTCGTGTTTCGGGAATTCTCAAGAAATGTTCGGATTTCTCGATACAGTGAGACTAATTATTCTCAATTATTGTCGACCACAATACTCGTAAACTCTCTTTGTAAGGATTTCCGCAGACAATTCAGAACGTTTATTATTGATTGTCTAGCCCTGTGAGTTTAAACGTAAGGTGACATTAGCATTGAATAAAGCTAAGAAGCCAGAGGTGTGGGGGAGTGAGGTGTGAGGTGTGAGGTGTGAGGTGTTGCCGGTGCCAAGAATGTATTTATTTACATTCGGAAGAGTCGCACGTAGAACGGTAGCCGATTTGTGACGATTTTCTTCGTTCGCGCCAAATACCCGTTGCGATTTTTTTCACAAGTAAATAAATTCAAAACGATTATTTCTGGGATGGGACTTTTAATAGAACGACGATAAATCATCGAAATTCGGTAAACAACTCCGGCTTTTATACCGAAATACAGCTGTTATAAAATAGGAAACACATTCAGAGAATGATGAGAATTACCTATTTATTCGCACCTGAATACGGGATGTTTTGAGCGCATATGCGTCGCATTTTAAAAATTAATTCAATTAGAGATTTCTACGATACGATTTCATCAACCATCAATGATATCAAAGTTTTTGCAAGTCATTGATCACTGTTGACCTTTTATACTAGTGAAAGTCATCAGGTCTTCACAACAAACAAATACAATCCCTCAATAATGAAAGATAATTTAAAAATATGTGCATTTTGCATTTTATCAGATAAGATAAAATCTTCACAAGATAAAATGTGGGGGATTTAATTGTATATACAGAGTAAATACGGCGTCACCATGACTGCCTCCGTAGCGTAATGTTCTACGAATTTGATTTGTGTCGGAAGGTTGCGGATTCGATGCCTGCCGCAGAGTAAAAAACAAACATAATAGTCAAAACGCCCGACAAAACAGAACTCCTACGCACTGTAAATGAATATATTTTCGCACTTGAATGAAGAGAACAGTCTACCAATATAAATATTGTTTTCTTTAACAATCGTTTGTAATAAATTAAATCACGAATCAAAATTTCGGAAACCAGACATACGAGTATTAGCTGTGTGACCACGAGGACTGTAAATAACTGATTTTAAAGATAAGAAAAAAACAACCGAATGTATTATTAACTTGTACCCAATACTATATATTTGCGGTGACTTTTCTTCTGGAGTTGCAGATTTTCCAGCACATTTTTTGGGTATTTTCATACCCGAAATTTCTCTTTTACGAACGACGATACTTTTAAAATTTAAAGAATATCAAAATTTAGGCTACAAAAATAACAATTAAAACACCTATGTTCAGGAAATTCGTAAAAAATCACAAAACATTAAATAAATCAATATTAACTAGTAGAATGAATAATGAATTATAGAACAATGGGTATTGCATTGTTATTGTCTCAAATTAAAACCATTAAGCCTGATTCACACCAACGTCCGGTTCCGCTCAGTGCCGATATTGTTCCGCAAGAAAACTTATTGATATGGTATGAATATCAATCAAGGGGTATGTGCCAAGACAAATTTGTGTGGCAGTATATCCTTCTGCCCACCCTTGTGATATTTAACTACTTATTTAGTTAAATAATTATTTTGAAGTGTAAAAATACTAACATCGCAGATTTTGTTTTTCAAAAACCTTTTTTTTATCACTAAATAATATTTTTATTAATTATTAATTATCAATTATTAAAAATATTATTTAGTAATAAAAAAATGGTTTAAAAAAAAAAATCTGCGTTGTAGGAGGTGTTAAACCATTTTTTTATTACTAAATAATATTTTTAATAATTGATAATTAATAAAAATATTATTTAGTGATAAAAAAAAGGTTTTTGAAAAAAAAAATCTGCGATGTTAGTATTTTTACACTTCATAATAATTATTTAACTAAATAAGTAGTTAAATATCACAAGGGTGGGCAGAAGGATATACTGCCACACAAATTTGTCTTGGCACATACTCCTTGATTGATATTCATACCATATCAATAAGTTTTCTTGCGGAACAATATCGGCACTGAGCGGAACCGGACGTTGGTGTGAATCAGGCTTTAAACGTGATTTACAAACACGTGTACGGTAAGTAAACAGTATTGCGAAATTACAGAAATTTTACGAGTCTGTATATGCTTTTCAATTATGCTATACAACATACGAGTATACCTATCCGCCGTGACCACAAAGGGGGGTTTTACAGTTACAAAAAGGTTAAATTCCAAATTCTTCAAAACGTCAAATTTTCATCCCCCTCACGTAAGATTTTCCATTTTGAAGGCTTCATTCTTAAGTCAGGTTTTACGTGACAGTTGTATTTTCAAAATGACAATATTAAACCAAAACAAGAATAACATTACTCAAAATATCTCTGCCTATCCTTATCAAGTTGCCAATCTAAAGCCCCATTCGAGAGGGAGTGAAACGTTCGGCGCTAAGACTTTCGGCGTGGGAGTTTGGCGCTCGGCAATTCGCACTGAGCACTTTAGGCAAAGACGTTTTGGCGAGGGAGTTGGCATTCGGCAATTTACACTGAGCCTTTAAGACAAAGTTTTTTAGTTTAAATTTCCAATTGTACACATCACGCTTATGGTTTGGTAACGATTTTTTGAGCAGACGGAAAACCGAGTTGGAAAGAGTATCAAGATGAATAAAGCCTATATATCGTCGCTGGAAAGGTAAAAAGGCTTAAGCGACATTTTGGTCAAAATGAGTGAAAAATATACAGTTTTGATCAGTTTATTATCCTAATTAAAATTCCCTGACTCTCGTTTGATTCTAAAGACTTTGAAGACCCTTCAGCCATCTAAATTAAATTTACCATTTAGAAAAAGGCTTGACTTAAGCGACACAAGTTTGAGACGTTTTTTTTTAGCTTTTTGTCACCTCAGGTAACTCAGTGAGAGCATTGAGTTATCAGAGTAAACGTTTTAATTCAAAATCCAACCAATTACTTAAGACTTGTAAATTTTATTGTAAAAAAAAACTAAGTTCTCTGGTGTAAGCTTCCCAAAATAGCACTTCAGCCTTTTTGCCTTTTCGGTAGCGATATGTTTAAAGATTGGGTTAGCTTTAGTTAGACCCCACTCTATTTGTAGCCAACTTAAGTAACTAGTATGTTTAATAGTCAGATAGGTACACATCAACACGCTTAACTTAACAGCCGGGAGCATCGCAACCGTAAATATTTTGGATGCAAAAATCTAAGGACTTTAAAAATATTCCGTTCGTTCGTTTGTTCTTCCTTCAGTTGACTCTAAAAAATGGTCGGACAAATTCAGTATGTACACAACTATTAGATTTCACTGAAAATCAAACCGCATTATCACGGCAGTATTGGAAATGTTAAAAGTGACAAGAAAACTCTTCCTGTTGCTTTTTTTCCTTGATTAAAGTTGTATCTCGCTAAAACCATGGACATAAAATACAAGACACGTCATATTCATACAAATAGAACGATAAATAAGGCATGCTCTGAAAGCATGAAAAGGATAGCCATACCAAGCAGAATATGTGTGTATGAATGAGATAGCTATATGAACGTCCCGCGTTACATTCTCCGCGTTACAAGCCCCCTCTTCCCTAACGAACTTACGAGCGAAGTAGCATGCCACGTACTCTTGTACTGTCGCTATGTTGTCTTCCACACACTTATGTATTTCTGCATTCGCTATCTCACTTATTTGAATAATTGTATTAATTGAAATGATAAGTGATTTGTGTGTACTTTGCATGAAAAGAAACTCCATGAGATTTGTTTTTTGTTCCCGAATGATTTTTACACTTGTCAAAAGCACAGGAAGGCATTTTATCTCAGAAAAGAGCTTACAGCGATGCGTTTGTGGCAGCTGGTGACAGCTTGTTCGTCAAACGAATGTTTGTGCGAGACTAAACGCAGTACATCTCAGGTATGCCACGTTGGCTTAGTTTCGTACAGTCACGCGCAGTGTCTCAGTAACGTATCTACATTATTTAATTCATCTAAGGCTAAAATACTCCCTTTGTGAATGAGGCTTATTAAAGAGTCAACCACGTGTTGTATGATAATAAAACGCATCTGACCTAGTAATAAAGCGATTTTATAAATTCTTAAAAAACAAATGTGAGTTGACATAATTATTTATAATTTACTATGAGAAAAATGATAAAGAATTGGGCCAGTGGAGCCATCTCTGTGAATATATAGAGAGATGAAAATGCCAGAGTTCGTTGCGAATTCTTTTTTTAAAGCGACCGGGCATTATGTATTTTATATTAGGTTTTCATATTTCATGCTAATCCGACTTCCCGATCGAAGCAGACGGCATTATTCCGAAAGAAAATATTTTGTACAACGAAATACAGAAATAACGCTTATGAAAGCATTAGGTAAATTGTAAACGTAATATTAATATTTTTTTAAAGAAACGTATTAAAGTTTCGTGGATAAAAAAATCAGAAGCAATATACTCGTACATACGCAGGTAATATTATGAAAAAATACAATTTGGCTTTATTCGCAGAATATCGGAACAAACCATTTTCTTGGGAAAGCGAAAATTTAACATACATATTAACACTTGCGACAGTACGCGTTTTTTTAATATATACATAGATTAAAAACACCGGCGAACGGTGGAACAATGAAGTTGTATTAACTTAGTATTAGGAAATTCACTACTTATTGATAAAATTGAAAAAAAAGTAAGAAGCAGACGCAATTACTACAAATATTAATCATTTTTGAAAAAAGGTTGGGATAGATAGTTATAGTAAAAGGTATTCACCATAGTTGAATGTAATTAAAAAAAAAAATAAAAATATTATTAATATGCCTAGTAAATGTGTTTTTTTTGTTTTATTTAAATTACGTGTACGCATTTTAGTGTTTAACAATTTTAATTTAAAAAAAACGACGGCCGTCGTTGAACACATTTACGGACGGTGTTTTGTGCTGAAAAACATCTGAAAATAATTGAATTGACTGAAATTCGATACCTGCCAAATGACAATACCTGTAGGTATTACTAATGAAACACTTGTACGGATTCAACAGGGGGAATTTAGGTGTAGGGTGAGTGAACGTTCTACGATGTCTGCTTACCGCGAGAGAAGTATCCGGAGCGCATAAAGGCGAGGAGATGGTCCGAATGCGTGTAGCGTGTCAGGAAGGCCGTAGCAAGTATCGTAAGTGGATTGTGAAAAGAGACTGGTTATAATTTTCACACTGTGAAATTAGTCCACACGATTTGCGACAAATTCCCACACGAATTCTCAATAACATCAAGGGCATTTGTGTGTTTTATATCCGGTTTAGGAGAACTAATTCTAGCTTTCCGGAATTATTTTCCAGAATAGTATTTAAATAATTTTAGGCCAATATCTAATGATACCGTAACATGCAAGGCATCTTCAGAGATTAGAATTTGATGCTAGTTACCTATCTACTATTTTATTACAAAATCTGTGTGTTTTTTTTAAACTACGGCAATACCGAATAAACAATGAACCAATGACCAACCAAACAATGGCAATTATGAGCCTGAAATTTTTTGGGAGGTTCCATGGGAAAAAAGTCTTGAAATCTTTCTGCTATGCAAGGGATAAATCCATACATTCGACACATTGAATTATTTTTGCACACAAAATTTACTCCATAATATTATTTTTACCTCATAAAATGTATTTTTAAATTTTCCGGACATTATTTAAACTCTCAACACTCCCAAAAATTGAATGGAACCGCCGCATTACGGCAGAGCGAGACAACAAATCCAAGGTCGAGTTTTCCTTCTTGCTCGCGCAAAGGTCCGCATTGCCGCTCGGTGCGGGTAGGGGGAGGGAAGAATAATTCTGTTGGGGAGAAGTTAAATAATACTGGCGGAGGGTAGTGGGGGAAGGGAGGTGGGGATGGGGTGGGGGTCCACGTGGTACCCCCGGTGACCTTGGGGAACGCAGGTTGGCGAAATGAAGGACGGGAAGGAGGGTCAAGGGACACTCGAGCAGTCGACTTAATCAAGACATTGATTTATTCTTCAATGTCCGCTTTTGAAAAAGAAAAAGCTTGAAATAGTGATATCAAACATTTAAACAAATATACATGATGATAAATTTATTTGTATAGCACCAAATTTTGCTGATAACCGCAGAGTTATAATACTTATGGTTAACAATACATAAGAAATAATTATCATGCATGGCTGATGTAAGCGTAGGGACGCTTAGGTAGTTTCAGCACGTGAAGCGGGTAGAAAGGAGTGTAAAGAGAATATATTATGACGCGAAAGTGAATGGCAGAAGAAGTCGGGAACGCCTGAGGAAGACATGCCACGATCAAGTTAATCAAATAGTCGAGTTAGTAATTATGGGGAACATATTATATACTTTTTTATATACCGCACAAGAGTCCCAACTGCCCATAGCAAGTGGGATTATGGCACCCCCAATTGGGGTATGCTACATTGTGAGGCTATGATGGACAGTACAAGGCTGTTCGAAAGGTTGGCTCAAGGAGAACGTACCCCAACCACAATAATAATAATTCATAATTTACAACCAATAATTATTAGAACTCAAACGTGATTAATTTCATATGCAGGTTTATTATCAGTCGAATTATCGATTATATAATCAAAATGAACTACAAGGATATACAGTGAAACCTCGGTTTACGGGCATAATTAGTTCGGGAAACGTGGTCGTAATCCAAAACACTTAATCAAAGCTAATTTTCTCATAAGAAATAGTGGAAACTAGTATGATTCGTTCCATAACTTTAAATATTTATAATATTAAAATGATTTATACATAATTTGTATGTGGGTACTTTTTGTATTTTTAGATGTATTTTAAAGTAAATATATTTTTTAACGGAACGTGTTAAAAAATATATTTACTGTTTTAAAATACTAATGAATGTACTTGAACTGAAAGAGTTGCGTAGTGTATACTTTGCCTTATGTCAAAGCCACATAGTAATGGAATAGCTGGTTGGGGGGGAGTTGCTATTACCTTGCTAGGTCCTCTTATAAAAATATAAAAAGTAATTTTACGAATTATATTTAGAAAGCCCTTAAGGCACCCAACAACGCCACTCTTTCAATTTTTAGGAATCCTCAATATCAGACAGTTTTATCTTAAAATAGTGTTAAAAAATATTATTAAATTATTATTATTATCGCGCCTCACACTTGCAACAAACCGTAGCCATCACCAATATGTATTCCTTTAATCAAAACATTACTAAATGGCTAATGAGTAAGGACCGCAAGGAAATTGAAGACCTGCTAAAATAGCACTTGAAATTCTTCACCATGACAAACTAGAAAATTGTGTAACAAATATCATCATTTAAAAAATATATATTCTGCTTGTACTCACTGTCAATTACCTCAAAACAGGTTCTTATGACCTAGTGAGGTAGGTAAGGTAAAAAATAATGTAAGAAACAAAAAGTTAAAAAATAAATAATAAAAGTAGTCAAATTTATGAAGTATTCATTAACGATATCACTTTTGTCGATGTTGAGGATTTCGCGGAAATGTGACATTGTACTATCGTTGAATAGATTCATCGCTCGCACTGCTTATTCGAATGGTGCTTTTTTAGGAAAATTTGTACGGTTTCCTACATTTTACAGATAATTTGTTGGTATAGCAAGACATCGCTCTTTTATCAAGTATTTTTTTCCATGCGCAATTTAACGTCGTTAATTACTTTAGTAATCACATTTCACTTTGGACTTTGGCATCACAAACCCAAACCGCACTGTGATAAACCACAAAATCTGCAAATAGCATTTTTTAATGATTGATATAATTTATAATGTTTCACGTCGTTAATCTGAAATTGAGCACTTAGCCAATTTATGCTCATTTTACAAAAGTTTCAGGATTTTTTCTAACTTTGTAAAACGTGCTTGAGGTGAATATTGAAAAAAGACGATGGGCTGCAGGCATATTATAAACGTAAAAACTTTAACAAAATAAATTCCCTTTTATTTCGTTACTTTCCAAATTATAAATATACATGTATATGAAGCTTATTCTTTGATATAGCTATTTATGTAGGAACTAAATGAGGTACCTACCTGCCTAACAATCATGTAAGAAAAGATCATATTATTATTCAAAATGTTACCTGTGAAAAATCACGAGATGTAACTTGACTTGCCAAGAAAAAAATATAAGTTATTTTAATCCACCCATTTCAAATATAAAAGAATGTCTGCTAAAATAAATTATAGGATGGTACTTTATTAGGTCAGCACGGATCTGAAAAGATTATTTTTTGAATTTGATAATTTCAATTAAGATCAATTCCAAAATTACGTTAAGTCGTACGTACTCACAAAGGAAATTGTTTTTAGATAATAATAACCATCATACTAAAAATATTATATAGAAATGAGAAATGTGGAAAGAAACAGAGAGTTTTCGTATATATTATGTAGGTACCTTTTATTATTTTATATGTTTAAAAGTATTTTTAATGCATGGTATTAAAATTTGTAAGCTAAAAATGTAAAAAGTACATTGATATTCATATTATCCTTTCGTGGAAGTTCCATGGAGAGGTGCTCCAAATAAATTTAATTATTCTTCGTAAACAATGGAGCTCGCTTGATGCGAAAAGGCCAAGTGAATTTATTTATAAAACCTTGTCATAATATGTAACAATATCAATTATGTATTCAGTGGACCTTCAAGAATAAATGGATTTATTATTTTATTCAGTGGAATTCCGAGAAGGTTTTTTAAAAATAAATGCTAATTTAGATGGAAAAGAGAACAGAGCGATATATTTTATTTTATTTAATTCTTATAAAAAAGGATATATCGTACTTACTACATCCCAATCTAAGGATGAATTCAAGAAAACGGATGAAATAGGTAGAAAACGTCTTGAAATGAGGTTATATGTATGTACTAGGAGCTATATATGAAGATACATAGGCATTTATAAGTAGCCTACAAATATTTTGATATAATATGCCAGAAAGGAGTAAAGAGATAAAATAAGAGACCGGACAGACAATCTTTAAAGAAATGAAAACTGAAAGTCTGACCCCAGAGTGGGAGAAAGGGTTTGCAAGTGAACGAAAGGTGAAAGCCAGACCTGAGTGGGATATAAGGTATAGAATAAAATGAAAGGTGGAAGTCTGACTCGAGTGGGAAAAAGGGTTGGGAAATTTATGAATGTTCAAAGCCTGACCCGAGTGAGATAAAGATTTAGCAATTTAATTAGATCAGACTTGAGTGGGATGAAGTGTTCTGAATTAAATGTAAGGTGAAGGCTAGACCCAAGTGGGATGAAGGATTTAAAATTCAAAGAAAGCCGAAAGCCTGGCCATAGTGGAAAAAAGGTTTTGAAATTAGTGAAATGTGAATCCCTGAGCGAGTGTGGTTCAACTAATTATTATATAATGCTAAGGTTAGCGGATTGGATTTAATGAAAGACCTGAGTGAGATAAAAGGTTTGAAATTCAATGAACAATGAAAGCTGTAAATTTGCTCCCGTTCGCAACACAATTGAATGCATGGATTGCTTTCTCCCCACGAAAGATATTTCCGTAAATTGCTTTACACGAAAAATTCACTACTTTATCCCCCGTTCGCCATTAGGGTAGATAGAAATAGTATTGTTGTCGTATCTTGTAAAGGTCGAATCCGCCTACTGATTTTCCGATTTTCTTACGGTTGTGAGCCAGGTGCTACGTTACACCTCGATAATAATAACAACAGTTCTTTGTTTAACGCAGAAAATTTCCGAAATTTTAATTAACCGAAGACAAACAGTAATTATTGGTGAAAAATTTCATTGTTTCATCTATAATTTAAGAAAAATAAAATCTAAAGAGTACATGATTTATTTTACATCCTGGAATGGGTAAACGAATATTTTTTTGCTTTTTATGGCACATTTTCAAACAAAATTGTCATTGCGGCCGATGCTTCGCGGAGGTCGATCCATGAAAATAGATGACCTAAACATGAAATAACTAAAAGTTCATCGGTGGGTGAACTATACGATCAGCGGCTAGACTGAGAGTGTGCGTTTGAACGCTCAGTTTGATTAGCGAAAGCAAATAAAACTGAGTATCTGAGTATCAAAAAGTATCTGCTACCTAATGTGAAGGCTCTCATAGAGATAAGTTAAGAAAAAAAACTTGAAAATCAACATCCTGGTCATCCGAAACATCAACTAAACAAGGAAGTCGCTCAGCGTAGCTTGAACATTTTTTATCCAAATATAGCAAATAATAGCGTTATCAAACAGCTAAAACCACTGAAAGACCAAATCAAACCACATTGAAAGATGTCATCATCCGCCGAATACTACATCTTGGACGGACGATAGAGCTGTACAACTGTACGCGTTATAGGGGTTAAAGACACCTCGCTTTGTTGACCGTTGCACGTATACGAGGCGAGAGTAAAAGCTATATTTGGTTTAAAGGTGACCCACTCTTGTATTTTCTTATATACGAGTACCGTCACGCGTGGGAAATCCTGTCGTAATAATTTATTTGTACAGCATTAGCGCCCAGGAAAACACCCGTAGCTGCCAAAATATGTCTTCCGGACGTCAGATCCCATGTTGTTATTGAAATGTTAAGAATACTTTGTGTTTGAATAGATAAATTGAATCACTTTTTTATTACATTTTGTTTGGAGAGTAATGTGTTTGACCGTAATTATATTTTTAGAGCAAATTGTACCACTTAGTTGATAGTAAATTGTTTCATCATCATCGGTGCTACGACCCTTGAAGAGTTTTGAACGCTTCCACTCCTAGCGGTCTTCTGCTATCTTTCTCCAGTTAATTTTGCCTAAAGGTTGAGTCCTTTCCTCCATACCGTTCAGCTATCTATATTTAGACCTTCCAACACTCCTTCATCTTATAGCCTTATTACAGAGAAGCCTCTTTGGTGGTAGATTATTTTCATCCTTGTTAGATGTCCAGTGTTGAACATAGGTCTCCCATTTGATTTCAATTATTGTGTCATAGTCTTGATTCGACTTGTGATTTCAGGCATGTTAAGACTTAGCAGGTCTTCAGTCCGCCTGAAATTCAAAGGCATGATCAAGGTCTACATTCGAGCACTCTTATCGTTCACTTGTTGTCCTCGAGTAGAGCGACTTGCTTGCGCCAGGCCAAGGACCACTCGAGTTTGAGCAAATTGAATCTTCTTCACTTCGCAGTGAAAAAAAGCAACAAAAACTTCGCTTAGGTAAACACAACAAAAATTTTGGCACAGTGACAAAATCATGTATTCCGGAGAATTATACGCTTTAAAAAGTCAGACTGATGAAATTGTTACGAATAAATTTAAATAACTAATTTAGTTTGCTGAAAACACTACTAACCTAAAAATTACGGCTGCGTCGAATAAAATTATGCTGCATATTTTCAATTATTTAGACCAGCCGATTCAAGATTTTACAACACTTATCTATAGAGCTTTCTTACACACAATATAAAAGCAAATAACCTAATTAATTAGTTTACCTATATAACTTGGGTTATACAAATTAATTTATAGTTGGTACAGTAAACTATTTTTTAATGTAAATAAACGAATGACAAAAAATAACAGAAATTGCCATGAATGTCTACTATTTTCCTATACAATAGGGATCGTTAGTAATTATACTACAGACAGAGCAGAGATATTCAAAGCAAACTATATTTTAGAATGTGTAGAGGTTGGGATTCCGAATTTGTAGAAAATATTATATAACTAGTGAACAACTTGACTTGCCAAGAAAAAATATTATATCCATTTCAAATATAGAATAACGTCTGCTAAAATATATTGTAGGTACTTTATTAGATAAATAGGGATTTAAAAATATTATTTTCAAAATTTGATAATTTCAATTAACATCAGTTCCTAATTTGAAAAGTTCACACTCGTAAGTGCGTAATCACAAGGAAATTAAAGTGTTTAATACTATCCCCCTCAAGACCGCTCACATTCAACTACATCTGGTACTTTGTTTATGAAAAAAAATCCCAGGATGCTGAACTGTCATACACTGAAATATAGATATTGTTAAATCATCAAAATATGTTTTTCAAACTCAGTTGAAGCGTAAAAAATGTCGGTAAACAATATAAATATGCAGTTATAGCCGGTATTTTAATAAACAAATGACTCTCGATCGATAGTCCTTATCTATAAGTTGTTAAAAGCTGTAATATAAACATTTTCTGGTCACTGCTAGCTAACTACTGGCAAAGGATTTTTAAAAAATGGCAGAAAAGAATTCTACTTTGATAGCAGTGAAAATACAATACTACAACATTTTATCACTTTGGTGCAGTTCGTGGGGAAATAATGGCGGACAAAATGATCTCCTGTAAATTACAGATGACGACTGCCACGAACTGAATATAATGACAAGACATTATGCGTACATCCCAGAAAATAATATTACCGACGTTTTCTGTGAAAATAAATCTTCTTTTGAGTTCATTTTGAGCGATTTTGGCGATAGTTAAATCAGATAGCGTTATCAGGGGGGGGGGTGGCACACAGTTCACACCTTCGAGCAATAATATACCAGGAGGGATAGCTTGTGTAGTCAGGATTGTTGATTTTTTCCTGACTCGGGCATGGCTGGGGCTAGGGTATTTAAACATCCATTCATAGCACATGTCGACATAATGTTTTGTTTATTTATATAATTACTTTTTCACAGTATTGTTATCAACAAAAATATTGGATATAACCTTAAAAAACCGTTGAGTTATGTCATGTTATGTCGCATAACAAAACGTAGTGGGCGGAGTCGCCGGAGACGCGGGGGACGGAAAACATGCTTAAAAGTGGGGCGATATTATGTGACAACTTGTCTTATCTCTTTCTCTCTCCCGGTTTACTATAGTAACCGCACGGAGTTGCAGAGCCTCCGCGGAAAAAACCCTGACGTGTGTACCGGGCCTTAGGTGGCTAAGCTGAGAAGCATTTGAATAAAAAAAGCGTCAAAAATATTTATCTCTTATTGTATTTTTGAGTTTATGTAAATGTATTATGAATAAGAAACAAGAATGAATAATGCATGTGGAATGTCTGGTTTTCGGTTGTGAGAAGCCTCATCTGGCTTGAATTGTCTTATTTGCGTACAAACATTAACGTCAAAAAAAGTATAAACTTTTATATTTATTACATCGTGCTTTTTGTTTAATGAACCAGACCATCTCGTTACGTTGTTCGCTCAAAATTCTTCTAGAAAAAAAGCATTGGCCAGTTTTTATAAATTATAAAATAACTTTAATATTTGGTTTTTAATTGATTCCAAATACAAGATGCAATCATATAAATGTGTTTTTTTAAAATCATATGAAGCAATCACTTTGTTGTTGGACATGATCTCCTATCACTCACTAAATTATTATTTTTTGTACCTATATACCTGATAACTCTGTACTATTTTTTATTATTATATGTGCCCTGATGAAGCTCGATCGAAGCGAAACATAACAAATTCGTAGTTTAAAACAAAATGCTATTTTATTTAATATAAATGTGCATTATTGGGTAGCAACTTGAAGTAACAATATGTGTAGGGAGAGCTAATTATTTTTACCCAACCTACACAAACTTGCGATAAATCACTTTCTCCGAGTTTTTACGTCGTACACCATGAGAGAGAAAGAGACAATAAATTTCATAGACCGCTTCTATATACTGTCGCAATGATCTTAAGCTCCAGGGTCACCGCGGGACTCCGCCCAGATATTTTATTATGCCACTAAACTTGAGACAACTAAACGGTTTTTTATGTTATATGCTATATTTTTGTTGATAAAAATACTGTAAAAAAGTGTCAATATGTGATATGAATGGATGTATAAATACCCTAACCTTTGTCTTAGCCACGCCCAGGTGCGCCGAGTCAGGTTAAAACTTGGTTAAAATCATCAAAAACTGACTTCACTGCCTTGGATAGATACTACTCTGTGTACTCTAAGGGTAGAAATCATGTAGCAATTAGTGCACACAAATAAGATAATGACTGACGTGAAATAGTAAAAAAAAAAAACATTATTTTTCTACGGAATAAATTCCTCACTTTTATATTATGGAATAGGCTTTTATTTAGTTTTGTTTTGGTTTTTTTACCAATAATAACTTTGGACTGTAAAAAGACGAAATTAAAACATGGTTTGAATTACGTGAACGTGTATTGCCCGTAACGCAATGTTTTTACAATTATTAACAGTACTCAAGGGATGTAAGGTATCGTAAAAATAACTGAATAATAGGGATTAAAAAGAATTGAAATTAAATACGAACCAGGCAGCAAGTATTTAAAAAAATAAAATATATGGTGAATATCGCACTAGAGTCCCAACTGCTCCCAACCGTCAGGAGCCAGTGGGACTATGGCATCCCCAATCGGGGTATGTTGTGAAGTTTAAGGTAGTGGGCAGGGGAAAGAGACGGGGAAGAGGATGGTTGGGAAGTACCTGGCTATTAAAATCTGGTCACCAAAGTCATTTGAAGTTATGTTTCGATTTTGAATGGTGGTCTTTTACCAGGGCGATACTTGGTAGTATCTACCACTCTAGTATCAGTGGGGAAGCGACCATTTTGACAGATTAAGCCTCAAAGTAACCCGCTTAGAAAATTCAAATGCACTAAAAATATTACTGTAGAACGGTGAGCTGTGGAGCTTTGAAATATTAATTCATATTTAAGAAAATAAGAAATGCGTCATCAAATTATATCACAAAAGCGGCGCTATATAAATTGAGTATGCACGGTCACTATTCAGGCATGGAGATTTTGATGAATTATTACCGAATTCGAGTCGGTACGTCCCAGAACTGAGCACGTGGGCATATTCGTAACTTTTAACCTTTGAACACGTGTAGGAGAAAGGAAGTTACCGATTACAAGTATTCCAAGCGCTTTAATAATCAAGCTTAACGAATTGTGATCAGTGGGAGATATTCCGTATCGCCCGCCGGCCATCGCAGATTTGGCGCAAGAAACTATAAAGTTGCCCACCGGAAATTGTTGAAAGCCCCCCAAAACCGCCGCGCGATGGAACACGAGTTCGTCGCGAAACTGTAGCGGGGGCCCCACCCGCCGATCGGGCCATACAGAAATGACGAAAAGAGCGGTCAAGGATCCTAGGGCAGAACGGGATGTGAGCTTGTAGTTGAAACTGTGCCGAGGTTAATTGCGTTACATAAGGCCGAAAGTCCGGACACGGAAATTAAATATTTTTATGGACGAAAACATGCCAACAATTGAATATATTATTCGGATGAGAAGGGAAATCGCATTGGAGTTTTTTGTGGCTGGCATTCGTAGAGCTTTTGCGTGGAGTGGATGGGGAGCTTCAATTTTGATTCAAGGTTACGGAATTGATTTTTGTCGGAGTGCAAACATATCGTCGCCAGAAAGGCAAAGGGGCTTAAGCGACCCTTTGGCAAAAAAATAGTTTAATATGCAGTTTTGATCAGTTTTTTTTATTATTTTGTATCGAATGCTCTGACTCTCGTTTTATTCTGAAGACCTTTGTGGCCCCTCAGCCATATAAAATATATTTACCGTTCGGAAGAAAGCTCGACTCAACTGACACAAGTTTGGGACTTTTTAGCTTTTTGTCGCTTCATGTAACTCGGTGAGAGCATTGAGTTTTATTTTTATTTTATTTTTTTATTTTTTTTAAATTCAACCAGGTACTGAAGATATTTATAGTTTTTGTGTTCAATTTTTTGCTCAATTTTTTTGTATATTTAATTGGATTAAATTTAATATTATTTAGTTCGGCTAGTTTTAGTTTTTTAGACAGTTTGGTAATGGCCTTAAACGCCGAAACAGCTATCACTTATACATATTATTGTAACACAAAAAAAAAAGTGCTCTGGTGTAAACTTCAGCCCTTTGCCATTACGGCGACGATATTATGATAAGATTATAAATAAAATGAACAGACCGAATCACAATATAATTAAACGTAATCCTTTAGTGATCGAATTTCCGAAATCGATGATAGGTTAGATCTACCTACTCTTTTTTATATCTTGTTCTCGGCAAGCAAAAACATATTGTTACCCAATCCACCCCCCCTCCAAAAAGTGATAAAATTGTTTCCCCTTCCCTCGAAGATAATGAAAAATATATTTCCTTCCCCCGAATGGGACAAAAACCCTCGACAAAGACTGAAATTAACTTCTGAAAAAATTGTTACCGTACCAAACTTCTACCATAAATTCAATTTTTAATAATTATAAAAGTTTCGATTGTTAAATAGATCTATTATTTCGAAATGGATGTTTCGACTGTGCTTATGGGTAGAGTACAACACATCTAATGATTGTCGCTATTCACTCCTCTCTGATTTACAATAGAAAAAAATCCTACAATTGCCCTATAAGTATTTGAAAATCTAGCCTTCCTAAAATTCCCCAAGGGCATTTCCAATGCTCTATTCTACGTCATTTAAGTAATCTCCGCTAAAAGCTGAACACTACTACATCAATGTATAACGACAGAACAGAATAAAAAACACTTCTGAAACATCTGACCAGGGGCCCTAGCACGAAATATCGATATGGATTTTATCGAAAATGTCGGTTTTAGAATCGTTCCCGAACCCGATTGTCGATTGTTTACTAAAAAATGGCAAGTCATAAGGTGAAACCGGTCCGGTCTTAATAAAAAATAGTGGAATACAGTTAAAATTTTGGTATTATTAAATCATCAAAAAGGAGTTCCACCACGAATTAACAGTTTCAAAATTAAAAATAATAACAAACGACAGTTTACATCGACTAGATTAAACATATTTAGTCGACGCGCGTGGTTTATTCATTGGCGATCTGCAGTCGGGCTCGGGAACGATTCAAAATTACCGACATTGTCGATAAAATCTATATCGATGTTTCGTGCTAGGGCCCCGGATTTAAATTTAAACCGTGTTATTCTCAGGCGTTATTCTTATCTAATTAATATATTACTAGTTGTTACCCGTGAAAAACCACGGAATGTAATAACTTGACTTGCCCAATGAAAACTGAAAAAAAAAACGCATTTTTAATACGGAATAAAAATGGTTCCCTTGTAAAATGTGTACTCGTACATTACAGGTAAGCACTTTATCGCTTGTCTGAATTTTGAAAATATTAACATATCCATTAGTTACAATTTCGAACAGTACACACTCGTACGTACCTACGTACACACAAGAAAATTATGTTGTTTAAACATTATTAACAAGAGACAACTAGGTACCTATTATTTTTCTCCGGTGTAAAAAAATCTAATAAAATTTGATAATATACCTAATGAATGTTTTATAGAGATTAGGTTTGATTCTTTCTCGAGAGGGGTCGCATTCTTAGTGAATAAGGGTACTCAAATAAAACAATGTAAGCAGATAACAACTCGCCTATTTAACTATTTGAAATAAAAAAACCCCTATTAAGTTAGTAAAAATTCAAATCGATAAAAATTGTTTATTTCCAAATCATTTTATTCCATGTTGCATATCATTACATTTTACTACCACTTAAGTCAGGTTACGATTCAATAAAAACCGAACATGAAATAAAATACATCAATAAAAGTATTGTCTTGAGAATGAAAAAATGGTAATTTTATTACAATTATTTTCTAGAAGGAATTTATTATCAAAGTACTTACGGATTTTTTAGACGGGGTAAAACTTTATCATTCATGAAAAGATATCTTTACCACGAATATATTCTGCTTTGTCATCATGGGAATAGCGTGTACCTGTTAAGGTGTACATAATATTCCTGCGGCTTTATCGAGTTTCACGAAAACCAATACCTTTGGGGCAAAAGTCATCAGCATCGGTTATCTGGTATAAAGAAGTAAACCCCTCCAAATAGGCACTACGTTACTGAAAATATTTTCGTGAGGTTTGTAGTTTCTCGTGGATAATATAATAATATGCGATGCTCACAGCAATAATATCTCCTATATGGAGAGAGAGCTACATATTTTTACCTAACCTATACAAATTTACGATAAATCACTTTCTCCGGGTTTATACGTCGTAAACCGTGAGAGAGAAAGAGACAAGGCAAATTCTCACATAATATAGCACCACCATTTGGTATGTAAGCTTGTTTTCCGTCTACCGCGTCTCCGGCGACTACGCCAACTACGTTTTGTTATGCAACATAGCAGGACATAAACCAACGGTTTTTTAGGTTAAGTCCTATACTTTTATTAAAACAATACTGTGAAAAAGTGGTTTTACAAATAAACAAAAACATGTATAAATATCCTATCCCTAGTCCTAGCCACGCCCGAGTCAATTCATAAATTCATCAATAATCATCAATTCTGAGTACAAAAGCGCTCCCTTTTGTATTTTATTGTTCTGAGATGCGATGCTATTCAAAACAGTGTAAAATCATGGGTTTTTGGATTGAAAATTTGATGCCCTAGAAATATTATAGATGCTTTAATTAAATACTAAGAACACATTTTGACCTTTGTTTTAACCGGGTATTTTTTTAAGCATAGAAAAAATAAAATTTCAGGCTTATAAAAATCTAATCTAATATTACACTCGCGAGCCTTTTTCATGTTCGCTTTTATTGTGTAACGTTGCAAATTAAGTTTTTTAGACTGGAAAACCTTTTAATATTTGTGCCTGAGTTTGACAAAATAAAAATATGCTTTTTGATGATGTTTTTTTTTCGCATAAATCGAAACAGGGGGTCGACGACCGGCGTAAGGAGTGCGTGATTTCGTTCGAGTTGGTTCGATTCGATCGCCTCCATTTTTGCTCAATTCCCGCCTCAAGGGGGCTTTATGTTTGGCATAATACTATTGACAGTGACAGTCGTACTATGTAATACAGACCGGATATTTATGTAGGCACTGATTTACCATCCGGTTTCGCCCGAGATTTTGACCTATTTTGTTTTCCTGAAACAATAAAAAATGTTTCAAGCAATCTATTAGATTTTTTTTTCCACATTTAATAATAATAATAATCAGTGAACGTATACAGTGTTTTGTGATATTTCACCTCATTTTCATATACAGCTTCTACGAGATTTATATCTGCAGAAAACATCCAATCCAAATGCATTAGATTTTTGGTAATTTATTTTTTATTAACTCGCATTGCAGATATTTGACTTAAATTGAAGTTTAAAAACATTAAAATTTAGGATAACATAGGAAATACAATTATTTGTTTGATAAATACATTGACAGATTATAAATTACCTATTTTTTAATAATTCTCATAAAGAAAGAAACACATATTCACATTAAACATGCCGTAATATGCTTTCGTATCGTCATATTTTCAAACGCCTTTTTCTCGGTTTCATCTTTTTGGGGTTGAATGATTTCTGCATAAACTACGTCCAATTACGATAGTTTGCTGAGATTATTAGACTATTATTATATGACATTTAAAGTACCTATTTAAAATTTGATTGAATTTTCCGTCGTTATTTTCAGTTATGGTCCGTTAGGATTCGTTTTCTCGTAGATTGCCGGCACTTGAGTAAATTGCCTCTGGCAAATTGTACGCCATACGCACTCGCCGTTCTGTACAGTCCTCTTCAATCCATATTCCTGGGGCATGGGAGTATGGGAGCATTCCGCTTTCCGAGTAATAAAGTCGCGCTTAAAGCCAGCACAAAGGGCTGCGGGCGGGCTGGCTGCAGGCTGCGAGGAATAAAAAACAGGTCCCACACTCAACTCGGTGCTGACAGCAAATTAAAATTCTCAATCAACTATTACTATGTATGGGAAATTCAGGGAAAGATGTTCTGACTAGCGATGTAACCGCTCTGTATGAACCTCAGACCAATAATATACCATATATCAGGGAGCGCTTCTGTAGTCAGTATTGATGATTTTTGCCTGACTTGGGCGTGGCTAGGACTAGAGCTAAGGTATTTATACATCCATTCATAGCACATGTCGATGTAATGTTTTTGTTTATTTGTATAACCACTTTTTCACAGTATTGTTTTCAACAAAAATATAGGATATAACCTAAAAAAACCGTTGAGTTCTGTCCTGTTTGTGTCGCATAACAAAACGTAATGGGCGGAGTCGCCTTCTATGGTATACAGAGTGACCGAAAAGTTTTAAAGATCAAGTGTTTTGTTCAATTTAAAAATGACTGAAATAAGCATTAATGACCAAACAGCCTCAAAAATGCATCATGCATATAATCCGATGTCTAGTCATCATTATCACGGCACTATCCTGGGGTAGGACTAATCGGTTCCAATCCCTGAGCCATTCGTTCTAGTCCTCTGGCCTTTCGATCCTGCTCCAATTTTCTTCCGCAATGTCAGTCCACATCTTTCCCTGTCTGCCTCGGGGTTGCTTCCGCTGTGACACCCACATGGTTAAGATTTTATCTATCTGGGAGAAGTCGGGTAGTCTCTAACAGTATTATTATACATAGGTACGTGTTTTAATCTTAGGTAAAATAGTAATATCACGGTAGGTAACAGAAATTCGCTATTCAACCTTTGCTAAACTATAAAAAATGTAACATAATTAACGTATTAAAGAAGAGGTATACCATATTGATAGAAAATGTTTCACGTACGAGCAGAAGAATAAAGTTTAAAAAAATAATCGCCATTCATCGCTGCCATGTATTTTATAAGCAGTTATTTAATTTAAACGGAATATTTAACAAATGCAACGGGTTCTAATAGATCCAACTGATTAAAATCAAGATAACTCGCATAAAGTCATAAAGTTCACAGTCTTATCTATTTATAATACAAAAAGGTTGTAAAAATGAGATAACCATTTTTGCACAGATATGTTATTTCGATATAGGTACGGACGAGTATGTAATTTTAGACCGTTGGATGGAATGAATACTCAAATAAAAATAAACTCACAAAGGCTTTACAATAATAGATTATTTATCCAGTAGTATACAATTTATCAGCCACAAGGAGTTTAAAAAAATATTTTCATATAATGGTACAAATATAGCTACGAATCAAACCATCCCTCGTTGAGAACCAAAAACACGCCACTTATTTGTACATATCTTTTCTTTACCAATAATTCTAAAAAGCAATTTATAATTATGAAAAAAAAAAATGTTTTTCCGGAAACGTTAAATTAAAAAAAACAAAAGCATTTATGGAAACACTGGGTTCATCACAAAATTTTACACCTATTTTATTTATTTATTTAGTAATTCTATTAAATCAACCTATAGGTTTATTGTTTTAAGGTCTGTAAGATTATGTCACAGTCATGCAAAATCAATATGAACTTTAACATTGACTAGGTGATGTAGCGTGTCGTAAAAACAGGGTCGATTAGCCGAGAAACAAGGCCGATAAAACGCAGATAACAATTAGTACCCCATCGGTATTTTGTTGTCAAGCACTAAGCCTGGTTCGAACGAGGCTTCGACGCGACGCGGGCACACTAAGGGGTGGGTTATGGCTCAATATCACCCCTCTTGGCGGTTCGCCGGAGAATTTTCTCACGCGCGCTTGCGAATTCCAGAAGAGCGAATTCAATTTTTCTCCGAGTACGTGTCACATTTTGTGAGTGGAAATTAGGTGAAGATGCCTTAGTATGCGCGTGGCGTGAAGATTCCACTCACATTGCTGAGGAAATAAAGAAAACGTCTGTATTACAGTAGTTTATAGTGGCAATTAATTTAAATAAATGCCTGAGGCGTGTAAGTGGTAGAACCATGTTTAACCTATTACAAATGAGATCTCACGGGAATGAAAGATTGGTGTAGGCGTAATTAGCGACATCAAGAAAGGGGGCTTTGTTGGTTTGAACCTACAGGGTTGACAACTGGAGAAAATAGTCTCAATAGCAAGTATGATGCGTAAGTGGATGGAAGGAGTCATAGTGATGATAAGCCAGTGAAACAAATACAGGAAACGGAATAACAGATTATTCATTTATTTTATTGTATACGCTCAAGATTTACAATCAACAGTGAAAAAAATAAAATAATTTGCACAAACCAAGTAAAGAATACTGTGTTAAGTAGTACAACATTATGTTTGATGACATTAAATTAATATTGATTAAAGATATATGATATTATAGCCTTCTTGTATCTACATTCCGTGCAGTTAAATACATCAGCCACCTCTGCGTATAACCAACTACATGCAATCTAGGTACAAGCGAGTATCTGAAAGAGTCCTGATGTTATGTGAATAAGGACCGTAGTCAGTGGGATTATGGCATCCTCTACCTGGGGAATATCACGAAAAAAGAGGGAAAGGGTAAGGGGGAGGTTGAGAAGTACCTGGCTATTCAGATCTGATCACCAAAGTCATTTCAAGCAATTTTTCGATTCTGAATGGTGATATTTCAACAGGGCAATACTGAGAGTACCTTCCACTTAGTCAACGGAATGGGATTGATAAACTCACCGACAGCAGCGAAGGCTGTGCACGGTGTAACTTGTTCCAAAAGTAAATAAGAGATTGTGGCTATTTTGGAAACCTTTACGGTGTTGACCGACGCGCGACGGGCGGACAATAGCTCGCCTTGGCGCCACCGGAAAACAAGTAACATAGTAAGTGGTAGCTAGTCTACGTACTATGAGGGCGCTGTAGACTAAGGGGCTATTTCACCAGCTCTCAATAAACTACTATTCATTAGATAACTCTAATCATCGGAATATTAGTTAGTTAGCTCCTTCCGCAAGTTTGGCTGGCAACGCCGCTTTTTTTCAAACCTTATCCCGTCTGCTGTCACGTCTGTCAATACAATGCCGTTATTTCTATCATAAACAAGATGCCAAAGATTGCTGTTATTTCATAGTATATTCCGTGATATATTGTGAAGGCGTATATTAGAATTACATACCGTGTGCTTCTTGGAGAGATTTTATCCTTGATTTTGTATCTCCTTTACGGCATTTTTTGTCAAGCGAAATCTTGACCTAAACTCAATGTCATCGAAGACGTATAAAAAATTGACTCTTGGTCTGAAAACACGCGGTCTACGTCTTTCCGCCATATCCTGTTCGTTTAAGATATTTAAATCTTCAACCACTTCCATAACTACAGTAAAAAATCAACTTCAACAGAAAACTCGCCTACTAGACCAGCCAGCTGTCAAAACAGTACGCCGCCATTTTAAATCAGAAGATAGATACTAACTACTGGGGTGCACTTTACGTTGACAGCTTCTTGAGAAGTGGTGAAATAGCCCCTGAATAATACAATAAAGTTATAAAATAGAAATATGTTTTATTTAAATATAGAGACGCGTTTTACTATTTGGTGAGAGGGATGTAATGTACTTCGCGCGCGAATGTTGTGTTGTGAAAGTTAGTTTATGATAGAAATAACGGCATTGTATTGACAGACGTGACAGCAGACGGGATAAGGTTTGAAAAAAAGCGACGTTGCCAGCCAAACTTGCGGAAAGAGATAACTAACGAATATTCCGATGATTAGAGTTAACTAATGAATAGTAGTTTATTGAGAGGTGGTGAAATAGCCCCTAAGTAGGACAGACCAAATATTTGGTCACTAGGCTAGACTCTCGATGGTAACGAACGTGATATGGCCATATTTACGTAGTTATCAAACAACAAAAGTACCATTGCTTAAACCTTTCAAAATGGAACCAATCATGCGTTAAGAACCGTACATATAATCTAATTTGCCATGGCACTGCACAGTAGTGATATTTTCACAAGTTGACACGATTAAACAACATATAAAATAGATTAACCTAGAACCCTTACCTTAACGTAAAATAAAATAATGAAAAAACATTTCTAAAGCATGACAGAAAACAACTGCGCTCGGTATTTAGTTCTATTTAAGCGTTGCTAAGCGACCAACCGTTGGGTATATTAAAAACTAACTTACGAGGCTTTCGAGCGTTACGCGATCATTTGACTTTGTCTGTTTCTCGCATAGTTGTTTGTTTGTATAGATACACAGTACATTGATAACGTGCCATGAGTTAAAAAAAAAGCATCCAGTATACAAAAAAAAATACGATTGCGATTCGATGCGAAATGAAGATACAGCGCAGTTTTATCCACCACAATTCCCCCCTTACTCAAAAAGAAAGAAAGAACAATCTTGTGGCCACTTGGGAGAACGTTAATCCCGGAAAGCTGTAACAGAGAAGGGATTATATTATAAGCTCGAAAACTCGAAAGAGGCTTAGATACCATTCACACTTTGCAGAAGTTGCAAAAATAATGGCAGAAATAAAATGGGAATAGATTCCATCAAACGCGCGCACTCCATAAAGGCACATAAGCCCTGCCTACCCTGCCGTCGCATAAAAATATGTACAATATTGAATTGAATTGAATAATATTAAATTATAAATTTAATCTACAATTTCAAAAATACGTAGGTTCTGCTAATCGCACCGCCGTGAGCGCCCCACCGATATCCTACTATAACGTGTCAAAAGCCGTAACTACAGATGCCCAAACGCCTTCGACGTCAGAGGTTATTATTAATTTGTCTTCATGAGTATTCAGTACCTGGTTGGATTTTGCAAAAAAGTTAACTAAAGTAATTCAATGCTCTCACTGAGTTACCTGAAGAAATTGACAAAAACCTAAAATAAAGTCCCAAAATGTGTCGCTTGAGTCAAGCCTTCTCCTAAACGATAACTATATTTTAGATGTCTGAAGGGCCATAAAAGGCTTCAAAATAAAATAAGAATCAAAGCATTCGACGCAGAAAAGAAAACTGATCAAAACTGCATATTTAACTCATTTGTGATTAAAGTGTCGCATAAGCCCCTTTGCCTTTCCAGCGACGTTATCATAATTTTGATATTGATTTGTCCTGATGATGGAAGGGTACTTGCGAAACCGGTCGATCAATAATAAAATTAAGTGGTTTAAAACAAATTTAGTGTTAATTATTAATATAAAAATAATAAGCACAAAAAGTTTTAAATTTAATTCTAATTTAATAAATTAATTCTCGACTTAGCAAGAAGTCAAAAATTTTCTGTAAAATAAAAATGGGTGGTTTATCCAATACGTCATCTAGGTATATAATATGTGCTCTGGTAGAGCTTTGTATACCATATACAGATGGCAGTCAAATCAGAATAAAAATAGAAAAAATAAAAATTAATAATTTTCAAATGAAGAATGAGATCGATCAAAAATTCCGGTTTCTTATAAGGTCTCGGTGGCTGAATTGGCAGAAGCATTACTCCCGGAAAGAGTAGAGGTTCCGAATTCGAGTCTCGGTCGCGACCGTTATTTTTCTTCTGTTTCATTTTAACGTTGGGGATTATAGATATTTTTAAAATTATTATTATAAAAATAATAAGCATAAATGCTTTAAAGTTAATTCTAATTTAATATAATAATAACTTCGTTGGCACCATTTTGAAATTTTAGTATCATGACTATGGGAAAAAAACTATAGGTATTCCATTTACAAAATTATTATTATACAATGTTACGACTTATAATATATTATAATAAAAGTATTTAAGATGCTTCAATTTATTACAGTAACTGGATTTAACCTTGCGATTACGAAATTGGCGTTTCTAACAACGAATTTATAGCAACGAACGTGAAAGACCTTGGTAGGCACACAAATAGGGCTACGTTTAGGTGTATAGTAATACCAAAAGAAGTGTTTATTTAGACTCGTGGAAAACATCTACGCAAATAGCAGTTGCCTCTTTTAGCCACCCTTTGATCATTAATTAGTTAAGTGATGGATGGGACAGGCCAAAGTGATCAATCTAAAGATTGAGAGACCATTGGAATGGAATGCATTAGATTGGTTATCATGTTTATATAAAAAATATGTAAACTATACCGCACAATTGTCAAAATCAAGTTCTAAGTAGATACGAAAAACCATCGCTATTTTTAACCTACAACATGATTCCTTGAATATGTGTTTGTACCAAAAATATATTATATTTTCGTAAGAAGCAATCACTGTAGTTTGACATGTTTAAAGAAATGGAAAAATAACTTTGTATAAGACCACGAATATTATTTTAATTTTTATGACCGACCGGTTTCGCTTAGCCTAAGCATCATACATGTATGTATATATGACCGCACACGATATATTTTTTGTTTAATTTAAGCCGGTCGGTCATAAAAATCAAAATAATATTCGTGGTCTTATATAAAGTTATTTTTTCATGTCTTTAAAAATATATTATGTTGCAGTGGTATTTATGTTTAATACAACTTCCACCACAAAGGGGTTAGAAAAAGGTCTTTGCTACTGTTCTTTTTTTATTTTATTTTTTCAAATGTAAATATTGCAAAGAGTCCCAACTGTCCAGAGGCAGTGGGACTATGGCATACCCAATTGGGGTGTGTTTTGAAGCTAAAAATAGTGGGTAAGGGAATGAGAGGGAAAAAGTAAGGTCGAGAAATACCTGGCTATTAATATCTGGTAACCAAACATGACTTGAGCCATTCCAAGAAGTTTTTGATTCTGAATGGTAGTCTTTAACCAGGGCGATACTTAAGAATATCTAATATTCTTGTTCTTGTTTGATCAGACGCTGAAACGTTTGATCTAAAATAAAATACGTTGATTTGATCGCCGATTAAATGTAACGGAGGTTGAAACAACCCAACCTTTGTGTGGTGCATTGGTAAAGTGAGTACGCGATTACCGCGTTCGGGGGAAAATCGTGTCTTTTTCGTTGTTTACCTAACAAAATTTTCAGGGGGGTTACATCTAGTTAATTCTAAGTCATTGCCGACATAGTATTGAAAAGAATAAAGTAACAAGAAAGTAGTTAAGGCGAGCCACTAGCTGTAACACTGTAACACAGGGTGCGGCGTCGCGGCGCCTCGCCGTTGCTGGGCGACGCCGTCTATGACGTCAGAGCGCAGGCATCGACCAGCGCCGTGACGTCACGTGCAGTATCTCGGCCACTCACCTACACACTACATGCTAAAGTCAGACCGCCGATAACTCCGTTGTAATCTCTCCTTTTTTCTCATGGATGACGCGTGTAACAGAAAGAGAGGCTGCAATGAACCTTTCAGAGGCAGAACCGTGTACGTTGTATGTACTACACAGTAAACGGTGGGAACAAATGGGTTTGTTTATAGTTCAGGGCGACGTGAAGAGTTTCTATTTACTATGGGAATTGATTATGCTTGCTCGTGGAAAATGATAGGTTAATGGTGCAATAATTATTCTTGCACGATTATTCCAACGAATATAGAAGCGTGTTGTCAGTAATCGTTTATAACATTTTAATTACTATGCTTGCAAAACGATAGTGTAAATTTAAGGTGGAAATGATTTGATTACACGGAGCTTTTATTTTTTGATGATTGTGTGATTAAATGTCCAGAAATAATTCAGTTCCAAGCTTTGCTGGATGTTATTCAAAACAATTAACGGAATGGATGCGGCTTATTTATCGGAACTGTGTATTCCTGTAGATTCTAATTCGTGACATTCAATCCTTAGATCGGCAACTTCATCGGCTATCGGAAGGTTGAAGGAACCGAAGCGCACACCAGACACTAAGTTCGAAGAGTGCGCCTTCGGAGTGACAGCTCTTAAGGCCTGGAATAGACTACCACATGATCTGAGCATAATAAAAGACTCGACAGGGTTCAGAGCTAACGTTAAAACTCATCTTTTCAGAAGATCATATCCATAACAGAATCGTCCTAATTTACTCAGCTAGGCTAACCCGCTAGCATCTAAACTCATCAGTATAATAATATATTTTCATGCAATGATTCGCGATACTCAATCCTCGATCTACTGCTGAAAAAAAAGTACGTTAATTTTTCACAGCCCGCGTCAATGTAAATAACTAATATGTTAATATCAATAAGGTAAATTTAATTATAGCTTTAGGTATTTAGATAGTTTTATGGTAAATTTAGCCATAGCTTTTAAGTTTTGTAAAGCTCCCTTGAGGTGATATTTCACAAAAATGGCGCTATATAAATTAGTCAAGATTTATGATTATACTGGTTTCATAACCCCATTATATATGGCAGCGGATATAGTTAAGATCTTAATATTAATAATTTATTTAACGAATTTCCTATACATGACAAACTGTTCATTTAGTACATATAAGAAATTAGATCTAGTAAATGAAAAAGAAGTAAAAATTAAGGTAAACAGAATTACAATAAAAATATTCAAAAAAATTCAGGCAATGGTGAAGATTACGTCAATGAGAAGAAACTCTTTTAAGAATAAATCGGATTTCCTTTTTGAATCTCTCCTCGCTTAGGTAGAATATGTGTATGCGAAGAATTTAAAGTATGCCTATACAAAAAAGACTTGACTTTGGCAGATTATCTGATAGTATTAATACCCTAAGCCGTCTTCTGCCACGTTCGATGGGAAACTTGCTCATAGATACGAGAGTTTGAAATTTTCTTCCGATTACGGTCCTTCACGATTTACTTACTATGTTCCTTTCGATGTGTGTGTCGTGACTAAACCACGCGGTAGTGGGTTTTTATTTGCTAGTTTAGTTTATTATTAGTCCTATTATATCCGCTTTTATCCAACATGACAAACCTGGATTTCGCTACACAGCCAGGCACTCAAATTCGTCACACACCGACATCTGGACAGCTTATGGAACGGAGATTGAGAATATTTTTCCAACCTGCATTGAAATAATTTAATACTGCTATTTATTACTTTTTATTCAACTGTGGTTTATTGCATTACATAACTAACACATTGTTAAATGATCAACCATCATAATAATCATCACCTCGTTTGGGGGGTTGGGTCGCAATATATTATGTTTTAAAAATGTTCACAGATAAACAATCTAGTGAAATATAATGTTTAGAAGTAAATAAAAATAGGAACTATTGAAACTTTGAGACTTTTTAAGGTTGTGTGTTCAATTTCGAGTAGTCGTATTTTAGACCGTGCAACACTAAACGACGAATGTGCGAAAATACTAACTACAATAATAAAGCGGCATCTTATTCTAGTACCCACTTCTAGAAACGTTGCTTAACTTCTGCGATCGTTCGAAAGGCTTAGTGTTGTTATAAGACACTATACCCGCTGTCTAAAACACTAGAGATTCTTATTAATTTAGTAATAAAAGGAGAGTCAAAAAGAAATAATCGAAACGTTGCATGAAATGTCTTTGGCCGTGTTTGGTGAACAGATCTTAATGACCAGATACTTCCCAACCTTCCTCTTTCACATCTCCTTCCCTCCCCAACTTTCTATCAAAGAACTGAAAGAGCATAGGTTTCAACCTCCGCTTTAGCTAAACCGTAGATTACATAGTGGTAAATACACTCAGTATTGCCTTCTTGAAAGACCACCAATCAGAATTGTAATGTTGCTTGAAATGGCTTTAGCCGTGTTTAGTGACCAGATCTGAATGGCCAGGTACTTCACAACTTTCATTTTTCCCATCTCTTTCCCCTTCCTATCTTTTCAGCCTCACAGCGTACCCTGATTAAGAATGTCATAGTTCCACTGGCTCCGGGCAGTTGGGACTCTTGTGCGGTGTTCACGTTAAAAAAAAAAGAAATCAGGTTGGGGAGGAAAGTCGTACGTCGAATCATATCGCACACTGGGTGGAAAACCGTGAAATTCGGCATATTTTAATGTGCAACATACTAAACAACAAATTCTTCGTCGTTTATAAATAAAAAATATGCATTTTTGACACTTTTTATTCACTATAGACGTTAAAATTTCACGTGTTTTCTTATGCACCATCAAGAACATGTTAAATGTAGATACAATTACATTTAACAACAGTCTATGTAATATATTGAGAAAAAATTGTTTTTTTTGCACTTTTTATGGTTTTACGCAGTGTGCAATACATTTTTAACGATTTACATAGTTTTCGTTTCCGGAACTTCCGCAAAACAAGGCGTGACTTCATTGTTCGACCTTCAGGAAGGTTTCATCGCAAAAGCATGGAAAAGGCTTCGCCTAATATCCGAATACATAATAACAGTATTTGTAAAACCTTAGCAGCTATATTTAAGCCGCGGATGTAAGTAGTGTTATAATATACTAAATTAAATTACTAGGGTTCAAATAAAAAGACAGAGGTTTTTTTCTAAACTCTGACTAAACTAATATCTTAAAATTTGTAATAACCGATTTTTAATTTCATGATTAATATGTCAAGTCAGGTCTAGTTTGATCACTATCGATAATACATACTTTTGTATTTTTCCTATTTCATGTATCTTTCATTGTATAACAAATCAACGTTTTAGAATAATCATTCGAATTTCATTTATATAAAATTATTAATAAACGAATTACTTCTATAGTACCGTTTTTGTAAAAAAAATCACCTCAAGTGCTGTTTACTACTTAATTTATATGACATATAACTAATATCTCACAGCTAAGATTTATTGCTAATGGCTTACAACTTACAATTGGGATTTACAATTATGCTCGAAAATCCACTCAACAATCGTAATTGTTAAATAATCGCAATCGTTGCAACACATTTTTTTTAATAGATACCTCCATTTAAATTTTTGACAAATATTTTACAGTCTGTCTACTCTGTTTAATACAACAAAATAAAATAGTAAAAAAATGGTATGAAACACTCGCAATACGGCACAGCAACCATTGTTACATAAAAAAAAACTACACAAAATGTAAAATATAATGCGACACGATGAAGACAAAAAATGACCACTGCACGAAATGTCTATTTTGTAATTTCAATTGTGGGAAAATTCCTTTCAGTCTGACAATATCGTGTTTTTTATTCGTGACGCATAAGAAATGTATTTGCAAGTAAACAAAAAATAGTTTTTTAAATATCAAACATTAATGACCTACGATCAATAAATTTATTTGTTCTGTAACTGTCGTAGTTCAGGTAAAATCTTTGTGGTTTGAAGTTTCCTATTTTTATTATTTTATTGTCTTAAACACGTAATGATTTACGATTTTAATAATACCAATTTTTTAACTTTATTCCACAATTTTTTTTATTTAAGACCTGACCGGTTTCACCTTATGACGGGCATCTTCAGACTGGTACAATTTAAGTAAAACTATAGCATATATACTATTAGTATGACAAATAAACGCTTATCGAGCTCAAAAGCGACTCAATAAGATACTCAATAAGCGTCCATTCCAGACACTAATAGTATATATGCCATAGATTTACATAAAATTGTACCAGTCTGAAGATGCCCGTCATAAGGTGAAACCGGTCAGGTCTTAAATAAAAAATAGTGGAATAAAGTTTAAAAATTGGTATTATTAAAATGAAGTTCCACCACGAATTAACTGTTTCAAAATTAGAAATTATACACGCAACCTTATAACAAGTCCTAAGTGACCTAGCATCACCAACTAGGTAAATACTAGTTGAAACAAAACACAAAATTAAAACAAATGCACACCTATCTATAAATAAAATCAATAAATTAAAAATCTTCTTTAGACAAAAAAAATGTTGTTCAGTCAAAAAAACTAAACGAATAAACTTATCACAAGATGTATAAATTTCCACCAACAATGTCATCGTGGCTATTTGACTAACCTTTTTGTATGTTATGCATGTGAATAAATCGCCTTATCATGCGACGCGTACCTGCGACAGTCGGTCGAAAACACACAATAAACTAGTTTAAATTCAGCACACATGTCAATGCTAACATATTACTCACATAACACTGTTCGGAATAATTGAATGTCTAAACCGAATGTTTATGTGAACGGCTCGATGTTCGAATGTTTTATGTGAAAATCTCTGCGTGAATCGACGGACGAATAACAAGTCCGCACAATAAATCACACGTTTTTGGAATAATGTGCTCCGAAAGCAGGTCAAACAGAAAGAGTCAAAGCATTATCTATCGTTAATCACTCGTGTAATGTGCATCGCACTAAATAATATTTTTGTTTATTATTATTATGAACATTTTTGTTTTTAAATATTCTAATGGTTATTCTGCTGTACTCTCCAATCTGAGGTTAGGTACTATCAGGGTACACCCTGCAAACTGCAGCTAAGGGAATAATTCGGCAAATTTACACTAGGCACCACCAGTCACGTTTATGGCGCGGCATTTTCATTCAACTCGTCTTCGTCAACTTGCCTCTGGATTTATTTCAATAATTATTTATGTAATCTTGTATTTGTCGTCCTACGGATTTGAAGGATTTGGTCTCGACAAATTATAAACTAAATTTTTTATCATATGTTTACAAAAGAGACCTCCATTAAAAAAACTATGTTGTAGAAAACGAAACAAATAAAGAATTGCACAAAATGATTATTGAAATAAATCCAGAGGCAAGTTGATGAAGACGAGTTAAATGAAAACGCCGCGCCATAATTTTCGTTTTCATTTAACTCGTCTTCGTCAACTTGCCTCTGGATTTATTTCAATAATCATTTATGTAATCTTGTATTTGTCGTCCTTCGGATTTGAAGGATTTTGGTTTCGACATATTATAAACTACATTTTTTATTATATGTTTACAAAAGAGACCTCCATTAAAAAAACAATGTTGTAGAAAACGAAACAAATAAAGAATTGCACAAAATGCACGAAATTAATTAGCATAATCGTGCTTTGTTTATTTCATTCATGAAACTAAATATTTGAGTGTAGGTATGCTATTAAAAATAGTGACTCAATCGATACTGAAGTGGTAAATGTGTGAATCACACAATACTAATTAATACATTAAAGGCTGTTAATATGATATAAATAATAACTTTGTTTTGAACCGTTGTTTTTGTATACCTACCATGTTAAATTTATCACTTTCACTCAAACCCACGCTTCATAAGGGCAGTAGAATAATTAATAACACAAGTTATAATAATAACTAAATAAAATACACATACATACGAAAATATAATAACATAGAAAATGAATTATGCTTAAATAACAGGAGCTAAATTCAGGGGGATTAATTTGGAATTTTATTTATATCATCGTATAGTCGCTGGAAAGGCAAAAGGGCTTATGCGACACTTTGGTAAAAAAATAGTTAAATATGCAGTTTTGATAAGTTTTCTTTTCTGCATGGAATGTTCTGACTTTCGTTTGATTCTGAAGACTTTTGTGGCGCTTCAGCCATCTAAAATATATTTATCATTTGGCAGAAGGCTCGACTCGAGCGACACAATTTTGGGTCTTTTTTTTACCTTTTTGTCGCTTCAGGTAACTCAGTGAGTGCATTGAGTTAACTTTTTTTTCAAAATCCAACCAGGTACTGAAGACTTATGAATATTATTGTAAAACAAAAAAAAACTTTTAAGTGCTCCGGTGAAAACTTCCCAAAATGGCGCTTCAGCCTTTTTGACTTTCCGGGAACGATATTTAAGTTATATCTATACCAGGGCGAAGCCTACCTGAAATAGAGGATTTTAAACAAAATATTTTCATTTTATTTCATGATTGGTGTCAAACCAGAAAGCGATTGCTTTCTTAGAAAAAAAAAAACATCATTATTATTGAATTACTCCAGAACACGTTCACTGAGTGAATTCTTACGATATTAGATTTTTTAAATTATCTTACTCTCGCGAGACATGCGGAAAACAAGTGTAGATTAGTGCACCGTAAACTGGTTGATAAAAAAAAATGTGTCGCTGATAACCGGTTGAAGATACGGAATCCTGTTAAAACTCAACATGAACGAGTGTCGTCTGTCGTCTCCAACTCCAACAGGCCAACTCAAGTCAACACACTGGCAGCGGCCGCTGGCGGGGCCTGATTAGGCGTGCACGCCGGAATGTCACGTCGCGTCACTCGACCGTAAATCAAAAAGTATTATTATGGCCAAGGCAGTGTTGATAAACAGTTTGATAACGGCTCTACGGCTAGCAGGCAGCAGGCAGTGCCGCCGTGGCCATGGGAAGATGTTCTGGTGATATCGTGTGCTGCAGAAACTAGTACGCGGAACTATCGAGATATTGATCCATAGATCATAGGATATAACCTATTATCCTTTGACGCATCAGCTATCAATAATTGTGAATTCATTTATATATATATATATATATAATAAAATACTTTTTCTCAGTGACGTTTCCCAAGGACACCACTGTCGGAAGTGTATAAATGCACCAATACGCACAACCTTAAGTGTGCGTAGTTTTATTGGCACAATAAATCAAAATTATTAATTATTATGCATATATATAATAATTAATAATTTTGATTTCTTGTGCCAAATAAAACTACGCACACTTAAGGTTGTGCGTATTGGTGCATTTATACACATCCGACAGTGGTGTCCTTGGGAAAAGTCACTGAGAAAAAGTATTTTTTTTTTGCTTACGCTTACTTATATTTTTTTTATCGAAAATGGACAACACGTGTAAACGATCATCGAATTTGAATATTTGAAAAGTTTTTACAGTCACTCGAATTTTTTTACAGTGTGTTCTTTTATTTATATAAAACAATAACTTTTTTTCAATTTCACTGGAATTTTCTATTCTGAAGTCGAATAGCATGTTTGAAACATGTCGTATGCAAGCAATTCATCTGTGTGAGTATTATGTTCGTATCAGGTCTTGCTGCGATACCTATTACGAGATGATAGGAATATCTGATATATGTCTGAAAGAATATTCAAATATAAAAAAAAAATGTAAATAATATGTGATCTGGTAATCATCAAAGATGTACCACAAAAAGTCGAAAATTCAAATCCAAAGATAAACTTATATGTTAAATCTTGTGATGTTTTTATATCGGAGAAGAATTAGCGGAGCTTTTAAAATATATAGTGAATACCTTTCAAAGCGTTTCCATACTGTCAATGTCAAAGCGGAATGAGCAGCCTTTGCCAGTTGAAACATCAGGATGGTGGACAAAGTACCCAAGCTTTTATTAATCATGATTTATTTTTAAAATATTTCGGAATTTGGATAAATGCCAGCTGGCATTGGAGGTCTGGAGACAGAGGACAGAAATGATGGACTATAAATGCTAGTTGATTGATTTGAGATACGGCCCTTGGACACGTGAAAAAAATATGTTTTTATACACATGTTTTAAAATTTTGTGTGACAAGCTGGACTGCTTACAGGTAAAGGCACGTTTTAATACTGAATAAGAACAAAGGTTGATGACGATGGTGAACTTCTTCCCCCCTTAAAACCTTCTCCACACGTCAACTGTCCCTTGGGGAAACTAGAAATCCTTCTGGGAAGAGTTAATTACAAAAGGTGGCTAACCCAAAAACCTGCATTATTTGTATAGGTCACAAATATAAGGAGACGACATGTTAGTTCGACGAGAGACAGGGCTCGAGAAAAGGATGTTCAAATGACATCATTTAAGGACCAAGGTGGATGGAGATTTTGATAACAAACCTTAATTCAATAAAAAAATAAAGGTCAAGCAGCTCTCCAACAAATAAAAATGTTCAAAATCTTCCAATCTAAGGCGATACACAGCGACTCTCAAAGTACCAACTTAAATCTATAAGAGCGTTTAATGTAGGTAACCCCAGCCATAAGAACAATTACAAAACGAGAAATGAACTTCATGCAGCCATATCCCGCATAATTAATTACTACGAACCCATACAAAAATAATAAAAATGTATAAATCTCTTACACACTGTCTCATAAATATAAAGAGAAAGAGTTTATTCATACTTAGAACAATGTTTGCCAAAGAAAGTTAAATATAATGGAGATGGCTTGCCCCAACCACTTCAAACTCAAATGATAACATGCCGAAATTAAAATGAAAGAAAGCCTCTTTAATCATTCAGTGCCATTATTTAATGATGATCAAATATTTGCTGCACTTGAAATCGTCAAGTCATGAAATGAGTCAAGGGCGCCGAGATATCTTGCAATACGAGTTGGACCAGACCGCTTATTTTTAGGGTTTTTTTATGTCTGTGACTGCGTTAATGCTTTCGCAAACCTGTTACGTTACAGACGATTTTTAATCTGTTTGTGTTATATTTTATCTTACTTAATTAAACTAATTATCTTACTTAATTAAACTAATAATTGAAAGTTAATTGATGCTTTTATATAATAATAAGGTGAACATAATGATCTGAAATAGGCGTCCTATCTAAAGAATGATAGAAAGTAAGATCTGTACAGCGCCCTTGAGGTGATTTTTCACAAAAACGGCGCTATACAAATCGTCCAAATATTATTATTATTATTTATCTTCTTACATCTTGCTACGAACTTCGACTGAATAATTATCAAATTAATAATTAAATTAAACCCCCTCAAAGGGAGCCTTGTTATCAAAATATCTTCTTTATAAATGGTGTTTCAATAATGTAGATATGTGTGTATATTAATTATTATTTTTTGCCTTATTACATGACAATCCTAAAGAGTTAGTAGAACTCATTCTGCCAGTAATTTATTCTCAACTAGAAAATACTATTTGAGGAAAATAATTTCCCTCAGGGCCTATGTCATCTTTGGGGATGCTGTGTGGAGGGTCTTTTTGAGGAAAGGAAGGAGTGAACTTGGGTCTAGAAGAGGCCCATGTTGAAGGAGGGAGGAAACACAGAGGCCGGTAAATCGTTCCATAGCCGAGCTGTTGAACATAAGAACGAGTCGTAAAAGCGACCCGTTCTCATGTATTGAATGTCAACCTTGTACAAATGTTGGGCGCGCGTTTGGCGAGTTTTCCGACTATACATCGGTGCCGAAGGGATCAATGACACAAGTTCCTCGAAGCATCTTCCATTGAAATACCTGTAGAACAAGGACAGCATTCCCACCTGACGTCTGTGCTCCAAAGTTGTCTATCCGTTTGTCAAGATAGGAGAATCTATCAAACGGACCGCCCGTTTCTGCATAGAGCCAAGGGTTTTTTCAGGTATTTAGGGGCTCCAGACCAAAGGTGGCTGCCAAATTCAACAGTGAGGCGTACTTGCGATTTTTACAAGGTCAGCAGTTGTGTACTATTGAAGTATCTGCGGGCCGTGTACAACACGCCCAACTTCTGAGAGGCTAACTTTATTGTGGCTTCGATGGAGCCCCGGTACCTTTTTTTAAAATTTTTATATGAATACCGCACAAGAGTCTCAACTGCTCCCAACCGTCTAGAGCCAGTGAGACTATGGCATACCCAAATAGGGTATGTTGTAAGGCTGAAGGTACTGGGGAGGGGAAGGAGATAGGGAAGAGGAAGGTTGGGAAATACCTGGCTATTCAGATCTGGTCACTAAACACGGCTAAAGCCATTTCAAGCAACGTTTCGATTCTGAACGGTGGTCTTTCACCAGGGCGATACTTAGAGTATCTACCACTCTGGAACGTGCCGCAAATATACTTGTTATTATTTTTATATGAATTAAATGTGTTATGACACATATTAATTAAATAAAAGTTATTGGCGCACGCCGGGTTTGAACTCGCGACCTTTGGATTCGTAGTCGAGCGTCTTACCACTCGACCATGGAGGCCGTCATCAAAGTATTCGTATATTAAAGTAAATAATTCCGTTATTCGAAGAAGAATTATAACTATCACTTTAATTACTTAGATTAAGTAGAAGAACGAGTTAAATTATTGTGTAGAAAAAATCTGTAAACGAATAAGAATGTACTAGGTAGGTACCTAACTTCAAAACAATAAAATTAAACCCATAATAATTTCTTACTGTTAACTTTACTTCAGGCAAACAGACATGCGAGCAACACACTTCGGTGCGTCCTAACAATTTATTGTCAAATAAACATGCGTCCGCAACTCTACGATCACTGAATTGTGGTCGATACAATACACTTGTAGTGCTTATATTAGTGCCCAATTTATCCGGCATGTAAAGAATTGACAAAAGGTTTCGATGTTTACGTTCATTGAAAAACTAAATTGCCTTAACCCTTAAGTGGTACCTATATGGCTACATTCAACATACATCTATCGAAATACCTAAAACTATGGATAAAATTACCTTATTGATATGTAAGTAGGTACATATTAATTATTTGCATATGTCGCGGGCTGTGAAAAAGTCTCACGCGTCTGGTGGCAATGGAAATTTTCCGAGTTACGAGTATGCAAGTTTTCTCTCGGGTCAAATTTGACTTATATCTACTAAGTACAATTTTTTTACAAGGGCAAATTTAAAAATAGCGGAAATCGAAGATGAACGATTACTGCAGTGGATTGCAGAGTGTGACAGCAACATGCTGTTTTTTTTTGTAGCATTTCAAATAATGTTTTATAATGCAATAATATTTCTGTTTTTCAGCACAAAAGTTGTAAGAAACGATGCTTATTATGATTTTTATTTTGCTATATAATAATAAAAATTGGGTGATGTTTCCAAATGCCTTGGATAACTTGGTAGAGGAATATTTTTGAGTTTAAAAGGTTTTGTTGTAAAAAATCAATGACGTTACATATATATAGATACGTTGCAGCGCTCTCAAAGTGGCAAGCAATAATCACGCTAGTTGGTGTAATCGTTGTTTAAGCCGATTTAGTACTAAACGGTCACGCAACGCTTGAGGTCGTTTCAAGCAAGTATGGAACTCGGTCCGAACTTCGGATCTGTTTCGTTCATACACATATATTCTATGAATGTCTATCTTGGTCATACATGAACGATATTTGAATGATGAATTTACTGGTAACGTGTGTGTTTTGCTTGCTACATTTTGTGTTAATATTCTAAGGCTATAACGTGTCTATATATGTAACATTATTGTAAAAAATACAAAATTTATGTTATCATGTTTTTTCAACAAAAAAATTAATTGTCTTTAACATCAGTATTTTAGTGTATGTACAGCCTAATTTAGAATCATTTTAATACTACGTTTTATTCATAATAAGACAGTTAAAGTATATAAAAAATAAAACATATACCTCGGGTTTAATTTGACTCTTGTAAACCGTTTAAATGGCTAAAATATGTAAACTAGTTAAGTGTTAAAAATTAGTTTAGACAAAGCAATGTAATCTTGTCGTTGACGACTATCGGCTGTAGCTGAACCTCTGGGACAGAGCAGTAAGATCCACAACACAGGGTCCAGATGTAATGGTTTCAAATCCCACAAAAAAATTCAATTTTTGGGCAATTCATGGCTCTAAAGCTCCTAATGGACATAACTTTACGAACTAACTAACCATCACGCCGTTTCGCCGCAGGGGTATGCAAAGAGAACGGACCGCCATATAATTCTGTCTTGGCACACACTCCTTGCTTCATTTACATTCATACATCGTCTCATACATACTCTTCTGTTATTCTGACTCTTCACATGACCCGGTTCAAGTATTTGATTTACTTGATCGTGCCATGTCTTTTTCGGGCGTCCTCGACTTCTTCCATTTACTTTCGCATCATATATTCTTTTCACACTCCTTTCTTCGTTCATTCGCTCTAAATGCCCACACCATCTAGGCGTCCCTTAATATATAATAATATAATAACTTTACGAGCTGCAAATAAATGCGCTGACCTGTAAATTTCAGATATAAACGACTGTGCAAATTTCACGACGCCAGAGCAAATCGATTGAGAGTTTTAGCCGATTCGACACAAAGGTTTTCTGATTTAGTCAAGATTAACACAGAGCCAAGTAAAAACGCGTAATTGAAAAAATGATTTATTTAGTTTATTCATCATAATTAGACATCGGACTAACGGTAACTTTTATCCAATGATGAATTTGGCAATATAACTTAACTAAAACGTAATGTCGTTGATAAATGGGTCATCAGCTTCGTATTCTCGTCAACTGAAATACGAAAATGCACTCAATCCAAAGTCTAAACATAATATTGACGGTCAAGGTTGTGGAAACTCATAAATATTATTTTTTTAAGCACGTTACTAGTTATAAGTTATACTCAGTAGTAAGTTACAAGCCATAAGTCCTTATTGTAAGTCACTAGTTGAAAATATTAATTGAAAATATTAATTGTAAGCCATTAGTAATAAATCTTAACTGTAAGTTTTTAGTTGTAAGCTTAAGTGATAAATTATAGGTTAGATAAATTAATTTGTAAAGCGCCCTTGAGGTGATTTTCCCACAAAAACGGCGCTATAAAAGTAATCCATTTATTATTATTTATTTATTTGTGAAACATTCTACAAACCACTAATTTGAACGGAAATGTAATTTAAGCATTACCAAGAGATAATGTTTATGGTTTTTGTGTTTAATGTGTAAGGAGCCTAGAGATAAAATAAGTACGCATTAGTTACAAAGGGTAACAATAATGCGTTATTATGCCATCATACTAACGATTGTTAGAATTTTGATAGCAAAGCAATTATTAGAACATAACGCGTGCCACGAGTACAATGCCCCTTAATGGAATCAAATTACCACCATATCGAAATCAACACGTAGTTTTTCTTCGTCCCCCAACTAGCTGGCTTTATATAATATTATATTATTTTAGAATAATTCTTCGAATTAGTTTGCAAAAAAGGCTTGGTCGTTGAACCCTAGGGCCTAGAGTCATAAAAATAGAAATAATATTGATTGGATCCTCAGAGCAATAATATACAAGAGAAAGCGCTCTTGTAGTCAGTTTTGATGAGCTTTACCGGACTCGGATAGACCTGGGCGTGGCTAGGACTAGGGCTAGGGTATGTATACATCCATTAATAGCACATGTCGACATAATGTTTTTGTTTATTCGTATAACCACTTTTTGACAGTATTGTTATAAACAAAAATATAGCATATAACCTTAAAAAACCGTTGAGTTATGTCAATTTTTGTCGAATATCAAAACGTGTGGGCGGAGTCAACGGAGACGCGGGACACGAAGAACACTCTTACAATACTTTAAAGCGGTGTGATAATTTGGGAAATTTTGTTGTCTCTTTCTTTCTCATGGTGTACGACGTAAAAACCCGGAGAAAGTGATTTATCCCAAGTTTTTATAGGTTGGGTAAAAAGAATTAGCTCTCTCTCCATATTTTTAAACTCCAAGATTGGATCATATAAAGCGCCGTTTTAGTGAAAAATCACATCCAAGGACGATTTGGCGTTGATGAATGGCAGTGAGGCATGAAAGTGGTAAAGGAAGGAAGTAAAATTAATGCAGTGGAAATGAAATCCCTGAAGTGTATGACATTACGGATGTTGAGATATTAAAATAACGCAAGGCTGATATAGTCGCAATGAACAAGATTTAGAAAGTAAATATTAGGTAATTTTAACAAGTAAAGCGGATGGGCGGATTGTGGAGGGTCAGTAGAATATAAATTATGAGGAGCTAGTGAATGGAAAAAGAAGTCGAGGACGCTCCGTAAAGATACGACACGACCAAGTTCAAATATTTGAGTAAGGTCATGTCACGAGAATGTAAAAAGTGAATGGAAGAAGAGATCTGGGACGCCCCCGGAACAAATGAAACCATCAAGCGAATAAAATATTTCAGTTGGGCCATGTGTCGTGCCAAGAGTCGCTACCACAAAATAGTATGTCTGAAACGATGTATGAATAAGAATCAAGCAAACAGTGTTTGCCGAGACACAATTGCTTAACGGTATATCATCCCTGCCTATCCCGCGAGGAAATGACGTTATGGCTAATTTGTAAGTCAAGATTGAGATAATTCACTAATTGATGATTGGAATGTCAATTGGGCAAAGATGTTGTGGAATAAGATCAATCTTATATGTAATAAGATGGCACGAATTAAATAATAGAGAATTATTATTGATAGTTAAATAGCTTGGATACAAAATAATTGATAAGATTAGGTACCTAACTATTAAGTTCCAAGTATTCGAATGTAAACAAACGGGTACATGGTGACTTCAACCAGTTACATCCAATTGACACCAAACACTAATTAAAAATATCAAGTTATGTGGCAATCCAATGAAGAATGATAGAACAATGTTACAAAAAACAAATTCAAAAAGTGGTGATGCAAAACGGTTATTAATTTGAAGATTAAGATTAATTACTCAATAATGATACTTTGTTAGATCAAGATATACATTACAGTAAAAGGCAATTGGTTTTGTGTATATAAAAAAAAAGTTTAGTACAAACATTCATAAAATATATACGTCACAAAATAATGTCTACTCACTCAAAATAGCACGAACCTAAAAACGTATTCATTTATTTTTTAATGAAAATACTGCAATATTCAATACGTCAATTAGAATGATGAAATATTGAGTGGCGCATTTAACGGACCGCGTGGAGTTACATTGTAGAGGCAATGCTATATTTTAAAATGCTGTTCAAACAAGATATACCTATTTATGAATCTCACGATTAGTTATATTATGTGTTCAGCTTTTTGCTGAATTTTTATTAGCAGATACGCTCTACCGCCTAGGAACTGGATCTGAGAGTGAAAATCTTCGTCCAATATTCTTAATTAAAAACAACGTCTACTCGTATTATAGGGATGGGTTTAATCATTATGTTGGTTTCTAAATTATTGATTATACTTATGCTATATTCGATGCTAAAAATAACCTTTTCAAATGTATAGTTTAAGGTTTCGAGTCCTAGAATTATACAAACAATTCGAATTTAAAACAAATCATGGTAAATATTAAATATTTGTTTTTTTTAACCCTCCGCATACCTGATGAAATTATACTGCGAGTTATGCCTGGTAGGATCTGTGGGACCCGGCGATACCAAATCTATTTTTTGTATGAATTAATTATTTCTAATTTTGTAACTGTTAATTCATGGTGGAATTCCATTTTAATGATTTAATAAAAACAAATTTATAACTTTATTCTACTTTTTTATTTTTTGACTGGACCGGTTTCAGCCTATAACGGCCATCTTCAGACTAGTACAGGTTGTTCTTATTCTATGGCTAATATACTATTTTTGGGATGTCAGGAGCAGTAAACCATGATTTTACTATAATTAAATTTATCAGTATTGCTGCATGATTTTACTAGTCACAAGTTACTTTTAGTTTACCATTTTATATATGTATCTGGTATGAACTTTTATTTAAGATGGGTTACAGTTGTATTTCTCTAAGTATGATTTTACGATGTATTTATATAATGCAAGGTTGGTGAATACTGATTATTAATGAGTTTATTTTAGGTTTTCCCATCTTAATTGTAATGTCGTCATAGGCTGAAACCAGTCCAGTCAAAAAATAAAAAAAAGTGGAATAAAGTTATAAATTTGTTTTATTAAATCATATAAAATAATGTATATTTTTTCTTCTTTCTTGAATATATGTTTTAATAAATAAACACAAACAAATTCTGAAAAGATAACTTTTTTATTCCCTACATTCGATATTTGCGCGCAATCTGAAATAGTGACAGCTGTTCAATTGCTCCGGGTCCGTCAGACCCTACCAGACATGCGGAGGGTTAAAGAATCTATATTAACACAGTGTAAGCAATTTGATTTTTCAAATGATTGATAAGTTCATTTAAAATTTTGAATTCTAAAATAAGCTTTTTATATTCTATCCTTAAAGGAAAACCAATCGATAAATCGCCCAGACAGTACAATTTCGAAAAAAGGGGAAAGCTGCAACGACACTTTTGGGGTTTTTGGATGTCTTATTTTTAGGGAAACAATGCCGTCGTTGTTATACAAAAAGGAAACAAAATTTCAGCAATCGTTGTATTTTTAATAATCGGCGTTTTCTTCTGTGTCCTTCCAGAAAATAATTTGAAACATCATTCGATTATTACGATGATTATGAATCGAACCGACTATGCCCATCACTAGTCTGTATTGTGTATGAATAATTTTGCATGCATATGAATATTATATTGAGATCGTGTACATTACAAAAGAGAAAAAAACCATCGGAAGTTGTGATGTAATTAATCACGGGCTTCTAATGTGATGCCATCTTATTTTTACAATTTGAAAAAAAGTCTGTGTTTTGTATTAATAATTTAATTTAATGCATTTTCCTGTCAATGCCTTAATTGGTATTATGACGTAATTTTAACGAATTATTAAAATTGTTACGCGTGATAACGATGTTCTTGCGTCGAATAAAAAATTGGGGCGGAATTCAGACGGGAGTAAAAGAAACATCTTGGAGAATTTTACTAAAAATAACTTTAAGAATCTCATTTTTTATGTCACCAAACACGGCTAAAGCTATTTCAAGCAATGTTTCGATTCTGAATGGTGGTCTTTCACCAGGGCGATACCGAAAGTATCTATCACTCTGGGACATGCCGCAAATATACAGTAATTACTATTATTTTATGGCCTGACTTCAATACGAGTACATAATAAAATGGGTAATTTGTTATTACAATACCTTATATTATAGAATTGATATTGTTTTAGTGTAAAACTATATAAAACACAATATTACTAACATTTTCTTGCGCGTATCTATAAAGAAAATACTTGGAAGCATAAAATAAAATAACAATTTTGCTTTCCAACCGAGTTTTTCTCCGTTTCCCCAAACAATTGAGACGAATAAGCGCTTCTCGTTTGGAAGAAATCGATTTCATTTATAAATTAATGAACTCAGATCCTCCCTTCTCAACAATGGCCGTTTGTTCCCACGAATTTCACGAAATTTCTTTGGGCAGAGAAAATTCGAAGTAATATTTTATTTGAGCCATTTCCTTGTAAAGGAAGATATTTAAAAAAATGAGTAAGATTTTTTTTAAAATACAATTGAATATGACCAAGGAAGACAAGGTCTAGCTAAATATTATATTTAAATCACTCGGTTTCTGGTAAAAGTACCAACTTAACAAAAACCAATTAGAGGACATTTTTGTAGACTTAGGACATTGTAGTCTTATATTTATTTGATGAAAATGAAATAATAACTTTGTATAAGACCACGGATATTATTTAAATTTTTATGACCGTCCGGTTTTGCTTAGCCAAAGCGCCATCAGGGTACAAAATTGAACTGAACAAAAAATAAAAAGTAGTTATTTTTCCATTTCTTTAAATATGTCAAACCACAAGTTCTACGAAAATATTTTATTTATTTATTACTGAAAGAATACTAACAATCTTCAAAGAATACGAAAATAGAAAGAGACACGGAAAATAAAAATATAAGGTTGCGACCTGCACTCGAACCCGGAACCTCCACACTATCCGTTAGAAAAAATGGATTTCTATTCAAATGAACGTTTCTGCCGGTGAGACTTATTGCAAATATATTCTCAAATGCTGATCAAAAAAATCTTTCTCCAATGATTGACATTTAACAAGGCGACTATGGCATGCAGTGAATATAATTAACTCTGAGACAAATGGTCTTGGGTTAGATTACCGCTGAAGACAAAAAACTTTCAATTAATAAAATGTATTTTAAAAACCATTTTATTTTTTGATAAAAAAATCGTCACAGCGAGCAAGTGCAGTCGATTAAATAAATTAGTTTTTTTTTTCAATTCTGTCAAACCTAACCTCCCATCAACATTACTATATATTTATTATTGAACATTAAGTACCTATCATCGCTCGCAAAAAGAGGTAAAAACTAGTAATCACTATGATCACAAATTTATTTTTATTACTAATAATGTTGTAAAACATAGAACGTACATGGACAGCGTGACAATAATTGCCAGTGATAAAACTACGTGATACGGAAAAATACAAATTACCTAGTGATTTAAACACTTGCGAAAATAATAACTGTTGTGTATTATTTCACGTGCAATTTATATATGTGAAGCCGGTCGATTTCTTTACATGGATAATATAATAATGCAAAAGTATGTGTTTTTGGGTTGACATTTTGACCGCCTAGAAATATTGTAGATGTTTTAATTAAATATTACCAGTATAACACATTGACCTTTGTTTTAATTGGTCATTTATTAACGATTTTTTTTATAAGCTTAGAAAAAATGCTACGAACTGTAAAATCTTTTACTTGCGAACCATTTTCGCGGAAAAGACGATAATAATAATAATAGTTGGATAATTTGTATAGCGCTGTTTTGGTGAAAAATCACCTCATGGGCGCTGTATAATAGAGATACATCTTGTAAACTGTGCAATGGTAGTGGTAAAATGTTAACTATTTTTAATTATTTTTATTTTAAAATTAAGATGTAAACTGTAATGTGCGCCTGCTCTCAACACAGAATTTCCTAGCGAGACAGGCACAGCACTAACACTCTTATATTATTAGTATGTAGAAATTAAAAAAAAAGTATAATTTGGTGAATTAATTACTTGTGTGACAGTAAAACATTTTAATATTTGTGCCGGAGGTTAAAAAAATAAAGTGAATCGCAATGTTTTTTTTATCAATAGGCGGCCTGCGTTAAGTGGCAATTTCCACCTTATCGCCACCAGTGCGTGGAGTGCGTGATTTCGTTCGAATTTCAAGGTGTTTCACAAATCGCTTCCCCTTAAATGTAAAAAAAAACCTCTCAAACGGCAAGCTCTGGCGCCATTAAATTTGTACAGCATTTCCTGTGCGGAATTTCTAGGATAACGCTATATTAACTAGATTATTTTTTAAGAATTAATAAATCGGTGTATCGAAACTCGGGTGAAGCCGGGTGGTAAATCTAGTGATATCGTCGCTCGAAAGGCAAAAGGGCTTAAGCGACACTTTGGCAAAAAATTAGTTAAATATACAGTTTTAATCAGTTTTTTTTCTGCATCGAATGCTCTGACTCTCGTTTTATTCTGAAGACTTTTGTGGCGCTTTAGCCATTTAAAATATATTTACCATTTGGGAGAAGTCTTGACTCAAACGACACAAGTTTGGGACGTTTTTTAAGCTTTTCGTTCGCTTCAGGTTACTCAGTGAGACCATTGAGTTACCTGAGTTAACTTTTTTTTCAAAATCCAACTTAGTACTGAAGATTTATGAATTTTATTAATAAATAAAAAAACTTATAGTGCTCTGGTGTAAACATCCCAAAATGGCCCTTCAGCCCTTTTGCCTTTCCGGCGACGATATGTATAGTTGAGTTTCTGGATTTACACATTATTTTATCAATACTCCAATTACTAAATTATCCCCCGCCTCGGAATTAGAGTACACTTTAAATTATGCGCGAAGTTCGTCCTGCTCGTAGGAACTGCGAATACCGTCAATAATGATAATTAAGATGGGCCTATTTTGATAGGGCGGAATTTAATGCATACGCGATTTACATAATTTATAGCGCCATGACCGGTCGGTAGCTGAGTGGAGAACGCGTCGGATTCCCACCCGGGCGTCGTGTGTTCAATTCCTCTGCTCCATCCTCCATCATTGCACAAGCAACATCTTCCGCTTTTTATGATGGCAGTAGGAGTTTTTCAAATATTGTCAGGTTATTCGTAACCCGGGAATGTTTGTCTTACTTTTTAAATAAAAAAATAAAATAAAAATTAGGGAGAATATACAAGTGATACAAAGTGTGAATCAGTGAAACTGGCGAAAAGAAGGAGAATGAGAGGGAAACATATCCGTGTTGAAACACACCATCCTTTTTTTTGTACTCAACTGCTCCCAACCGTCTGGAGCCGGTGAAACTATGGCATCCCCAATTGGGGTATGTTTTGAGGCTGAAGGTAGTGGGGATGGGAAGGAGATGGGTAAGAGGAAGGTTGGGAAGTACCTGGCTATTCAGATCTGGTCACCAAACACGGCTAAAAGCCATTTTAAACGATTCTGAATGGTGGTCTTCCACCAGGGCGATACTAGAGTATCTACCACTCTGAAACATGTCGCAAATTAAAAAAATGGAAGGATACTTCAAAACAAGTCAAATTCATTTTAATCCGTTTATGTTCTAGAATGCACGTTATATTAAATTGCGAAAAAATATAATACAATAACCAAAATAAATTAAGAATTGACTCTGACTAAAGGCGCAGATCCAATATATGTATCCGCCGACTGAGCCAAAAAGGGAGCGAGGCAAAAAAATAAAATACGGATGAACAAAATTAATGTTCTCAGCAAGACGTATTGGAGGGCCATTGGGTCCAGTTTGCTGTGGCAGGCCTAGAGGGTGTTCTGCCCGAGGTGTTAATTTTTAATTAATTCTGATAAAAAGATATTACTATAATCTTAAATGTTTTCCGATGAATATCTCGGAAAGGAAGTAATTCATCGCACAGAAAGTAAAATCAGATCCTTAACGCTAATAATATCATTGCTAAAAAACGATTTGGGAAATATCTAAATCATTTTACGGTAAAAATGTGAAATCGATTGAAATTTTCAATTTAATTAGTGTGGCAGAATTATTTTTTAGATTTTTTGGCGATTTATACTTAAACCTTCGATTAAATCATATGTTTGGCAAACATGTTACACGATTTTTGCCGCTAGTAAGAAGGGCTGTTAATGAATAATAATGATAGGGTAGGCATTATGTAGATGTATTGTCTACGCGTTTGTGATGTATACGTTAATGGAGAGGCAGACTCGATCAGAGTCTTTGTGCCCCTACAAAGCGTAGGTCTCGACCTTTGTCTCGTCAGAATGCCAAAGAAGAAGGTAGGGGGAAGGTTATACTCATCAATCATCCCTGACGCACTATCAATTAAAGCCTACCTTACAACGCCTACCTTATTGTTCTGTTTTCAGCGCTGGTATTGTTGACACTAGTGCTACCTACGACTGACATAAGTTTTCCAAATTGATTAGTAAAAGCAATAACTCAAAATACGTCAAAATTATGCGTAGGTATCAATTATTTTTCCGCGACCAAATAGAACGAACAGAGCGACTGCTCTAAACCTTTGAGCTATAGCTATACCCGCCACTACCAACACGTAATTCGAATTGTTATAATTTTATTTAATTATAACTTTAACGAATTTCCTTTAAAGTACGTACTACCGCACGAGTATGAACTTTTCACAATTATAAATAATTTCCTTTGCTAGTACGTACGTACGACCGCACGAGTGTGAACTTTTCACATTTGGAACTGATGTTGATTAAAATTATCAAATTTAAAATAATCTTTACAAATCCCTATCTAATAAAGTACCTACATATTATATATTTTAACATTCATTATTCTATAGTTAAAATGGGTTGATTAAAGCAACTGATATTTTTTTTGGCAAGTCAACATACATTCAGGTAACAATGGACACAAAATAATGTTTATCTTAGATTTACTACTCTTATAGTATTACTATAGAAAGCTTTTGATGGTGTACAGCAAAGGAATATTTAATACGTATTACTGTTTCGAGTTCCCGGGCGTATATTTGAGTATCACCAGTGCTAAATCTCCGAATTGTTAAGCTTTCAAAACTAAGTATACCATATTGTTGAGTGGTACAAAATACATATACATACATCCACTATTTTCCTAGTTTTCATCTCAACAACGTTGCGGATATTTCCTGGAGAGGAAATAAGCCTGCGTACTCGTTTAACCTGTTTTTCAACATCCCCAAGGCCAATACTCGTATATTGACTGTTATTCCAAAAGATTTACCCCATTTTATTTCTCCAATGTCCTGGAAAGAGCGTGTTTTGAATATTAGTTTTCCTGAGGGAAAATTCATGTTATCTATATGTTTTTTTTAATATTTGGTTTACCTCTACAAAATTGTACGTAGCACAGAGGTCTTAGAATTTCAAATAATAACTGTATACAAATATACGAAAACTAAGTTTATATGTATTTAAACTTTATTATTGATAGCATGAGCAATAATAAACACATATGGGTATTTTATAAATGTAATGTTAGTTATAGATTCCTAGTTCTTAAGTCTTAGATGCAAGTCAACAGTCGTAATTGTTAGTTTTAATTCATTATTTATATGTCTTATATATGTTATTTTGTTTTTGCAATTGTACACTAACTGAGTGTTTGTCACGCAAGTGAGAACATCGGTTAAAACGTATTATAAATAAATAAATATAAATATAAAAAAATATAAATAAAATATAAATATGTATTTAAGCAAATACGAATAATGATAATGATCTACTCTAAGGCGAATACGCAGACTAGTCTATACTTCTTTTTGATCACTGTGTTTATTATATATATTATGTTTCCAATGTATCGATCTCTAGTTCAAATATATTCATCATTGTACATACACCTTTACACAACCTTATATTATGTTTATCTTTTTTATCGTTATTACTGTAAACTATAATTAAATAAAGATTATTATTATTATTATATTAACCGTGAGTCGGTAGATTACTTATTTGATTCCCGCCGCAAAACGGTGCAAAAGCATATTGGTATGCTTTTCTTTAATTCGTTTGGATGAGCGTTGCCAATCTGGGTGTTAAGATACATTTTTATTTGATAAATAAAACACATTAACTTTGTTTATAACCACTTTATTATTTAATATTACGTCTACCGGTTTCAGAAGTACCCTTCCATCATCAGGACAATATTAAAATTTTATTCTCGAAATATCCTTCCATATCGAAAAATTAAAATTTTATTTTAATACTTTATTTATTAATGGCAGACGTAATATTAAATAATAAAGTGGTTATAAACAAAGTTTATGTGTTTTATTTATAAATATGGCAAGCCACAAAGTAAATGCTTTTTACGAATATACAATTTTTTGAGTTTGGTGAACCTTTCAAAATTACTGGCGTACGACTATCATGATACGGGGGTGTGCCTAGATTGATAGTCGCTAGGGCCCAAAAACTAAGTAACATGTCCCAAAAAAGGCAATGAATAAATAAAAAAGATGGTTGTGAGGAACTTTGATAAAACATTAATAGAATAAGCAAAATACATAACCGAAATAATTTCAGATAGATGTTCCGACTCACTAAACCGCAAACGGAAGCCATACGACTTCTTATAGAAGTTTTATTACGCCAAGAGAGCGCCGAATGTAAACCTACTCAAAGCCAAATACCTACTGTTGGCGGTTTGTTCTCTATCCTTTTCTAACCAGACATTTCCCTCCCGCTTTTCCCGCAAAGGGGACACTGGGCGAGAGTGGGACGGAGCAGGTTTATTTTTCCATTCGTCTCGTTATCTGCGTGCGTCACGGGCGTGCACGAAGTGAAGTATTCGAATCGCATGCCAATTTTTTTTCACCTTTCGCCGGGCGGACTATTTTAGTCATGTTTATACCGCTGAACGCAGCACGACATAGTCAACACGCTCTCGGTGCGTCCACAACTAGTTGCACCGATCCAGGCATAATCATGCATTTAGGAGACGTAATAGAGAGTAAATTGATCTTGGGGAGAATAAAACTACTCTCGAATTTAAGAAATTTCGAATGATCAAAGTAAACTGACAAGTGAAGACAGCATTAAGCGAGTGTTGAATAACTTCTGAAGAAATCGAAGTAGTCTTGGCTTCAGAGTGAGATAAACTTCTTTACTATTTTTGAACATTCTATATTCAGAGCGGAACGCCATAAATCACAACATCTTAAGTTAGTCACTAAATAATGACACAAATTTATTTACTTTTAATCAATAAAGACGTATAACTTCGTCAATCGGGGTAATCGCACAATACGCTAATCCTGGTCTAATCCTCTATATATTAAATCTTTAAAAAAACGATTAAAAGAAGCAAAATTATTAGTATAATAATATATGGTATGTATGAGCAAAAGATAAAAATAACCTTTTTTTCATAAAAGATTTCGACCCCTGAACATTATTTGTGAAAATTCTGTTGAAGAAAATTGTGAGGAGAGTGTCTACAGGCAGACGGGGGGGGGGCGTGGGAAATAACGTCCGTCACTTTCACTTTTCAGTATTTCTTGAAGTATTTTCACCTGAATTGACGTGACCACGTCAAAGAAGTTAAACTCTTGCGATAATTTATAACTGAATCACTTTCTGTGCGCGAAGTGAAAAGGAGATCAATCAAAATAACGAATTTATAACAATCAACATTTTGTTGTTGAATTGTATCATTATCTTTAATATAATTTTACAGTTTTTAAGTTCCTAAGGAGAGTTTGCATTAGCAAGAATCTCGATTTTTTAGTCATCCCTTCCTTTTAGACCCATCTATTATTTTTTATATTTGTGCTAAATGTGTATTGAAATGCATATATGTGTATAATAATTAGATGCGACACTAGACGCTCAAAGTGGCTCCAATCAAAAGGAGCCCATGGAAGTCACTGCTATATTCACTATTGTCGGCTGACGACCGTCGGCGGATTGCGTACGTAAGATATTGCTAGAACAACACCGGAAAGTGTGGAAAAACCGAAGGAATTTCTCTCCACAAGAAGTACAAGAACATAGTGTGTTTTTACAACATTTAAACAACTGCTAGAATTTCTTATTTGGCTATATCATTACCAAGTTCATAGCTAGAATGTTCACAGCACACCATTACATATAACTCGAGTGTTTGGCGAAGAAAGGTGCCGAATCTGGCCGACCTTGGTCGCAGCTTACATAGCAGGCATGTCTCCGGAAGTGCAGAATGGAACATGATTCAAACGACGTTTCATATGGAGCTATCAACTGTATTGAACACCTTTATGTTGAAATCGTGAATAAATACATTAACACTCTAAACATGAACATTAGATAACCCGATCTACATAAGTCAAAGACCTTTAGAATCTGGATTAACAAAGTGTTATTTTATCATTCACAACAGTTGACATTCTTCCATTATGTACCCTTCTAGGTAGGCAAGCACGCTCCGATACATTATTTTATTGATACAAGGTAAAGCCACCTTTAGCGGATAATTCGGTAGGCGGGGTGAAATACCAGGACCTTTCTGCTGAATAAACACAGAAATGTATACATCTGGCTACCGGCAAAGGGCGGAAAGCGCCATATTCAGCTTTTTGGGGTGAGTTTTGCCATAGATTGTTCGGCGAAAGGTCGCGGAGATTACGCCTTAAACGTAAAACATGAAACGAAATTGGCGTACTGGCGTTCCTGCCACTGAAAGCTCCGTTGTAACATATTTAATTTTATACAAGTATTTTATGAGAGACGTTGGTACATCCATATAGTAGGTATGTTACTAAGTATAATTTGTCGATTATTATTTCCGCTCTATGTTCTTGGAGAGACTTTTCTCGGGGTTAGAGAGCTCGAGTGCTACTCTCTTCACCATCCCGATGTTACCAATAACAATCCAAGCATCTCGTATCGCGCAGTTATCGCATGAATTGTTATTGGTAGTTTAGTGGCTGTGTTTTCCCATTACCGAAATGAGGAAAGGCGAGGCGAGGCGAGCACATCTACTACACTCTCGTGCTCGGGCCTCCTCGTGTAGTCTTGCCGAGAGCGTTGAGCAGGCATTACGGTATTCAGTAATACTCGGAAACTAAGAAATTCCAATTATAAACAGGCAAGTGATCAAAAGCTAGCATTTAGAAATCAGTTCATTTTACCCCTATTCCTAGAAAGGTTACGGAACTGTTGCATAGAAAATGACACCGCATGTTATATTGACACCACATACTCGGTAAATATTTAAAAGTTATATTGCTACTAACTAAAATCGAACTTAAATTAGACCATGGTAAATAGACAGGGGGTTATTTGAGGATAACGTGAAGGAATAGCGAAAATTAGTCCCCGGGAGTCGGACTGTTTCCAGTAAGTTGTCAGCCTCATCAAGCCCGCATTCAATTCAATTGTCAATAACAAATATTTTATAAATATAACTAGGACTAGGAGGATATAACTGATATAATCTGTTGAATTGTAATTTCTAAAAATATATTAATTTAGACGTGGCTCACCACAAGCTGAAAACGCTTTAATGTTGATGTTTTATAATAATAGTTAGACTACCGATTTTGCTTTGTATTGGAAACGAATAAAACGATATTTCAACAATTAACATTAAAAACAAATACTTTATACCTCCATAGCTGAATAACTTGCGGTCGAAATGTGGTAATAATTGAGATGTTACTTGGATGAATAAAATGACATTTTAGCTACATCGGCGTTGGTCAAAAATGAGTCAAATATGCAGTTTTGATCAGTTTTTTGTTCTGAATTGAAAACTCTGACTCTCGTTTGATTCTGAAGATTTTACTCGAGCGACACAAGTTTGGGATTTTTTTAGCTTTTCGTCTCTACAGGTAATTTAATGAGAGCATTATGTTACATGAGTTAACTTTTTTTTTTAATCCAACCAGGACTTGTGAATTTTATTGTTAAAAATAAATAATTTAAGTGCTCTGGTCTCTGGTGTAAGCTTCCCGAAATGGCGCTTCGGCCCTTTTTCCTTTCCGGCGACGATATACATATATTTAAAATACATGCTAAGGTTGAAAAGAGTCATTATTTGATTGAAATATCCAGAAGAGTTAACATTTTAACGCATTGTCCAATTTGTCGCGACGCTATAAAAATCAGTTCCTAATAAATCTATAACTACAAGTAGTTATAGTTCAGTGTTGAAATAAACTTTGTTGTTCCGAGAACCAACAATAAGTCATAAAGTAAATGATTAAACCTACCTACCTCAAATACAAAGCACTTCCCGATAAGTCAAAACTAATTTACACGGTGATACGAACCGTAGCAAACCCTTCATAAATCAAAGGTTTTCGTATACCAACGCATGTAGTTCGACCTGTGAACAGGGTTGCTGCTAAACTTGGTTCTTGTATTGAGGACCGTAATAAGAACTTTAAAGGCCCTCTACACTAATATTTTGACAACCCCAAATGTACCGAATTCAAAATTTAAACAATAATAAATCCTAAATACGATTTTAATAGTTAAGACACAAACTAGGTTTTTTCACTATTGAATTATTTCAATTGTAATAATTGTTAAAAACATCAGATGATCGCATACTTGCACATTTTACTAAGGGGAATTTAAAAAATGTCGCTGGACGACATCTCCAGCTTGATTCTCGTCTCGATTATATTTGTAATATTAAAAAAAAAGTTTACTTCCACTACACAAATAATTTGAACCCTATATGATTACTATTTTTTAATTTAATTTTTTATTTATAGTTTTCGTGTTTTATTTGTAGAACTCCATTTTTCTATTTATAATTCAATTGAATTGAATTTAATATTATTTAGTTCTCCTATTTTAGTGACAGCTATTTCGGCGTTTATTGTCATTATCAAACTGTGTTTATTGATTAAACAAGTTGTACCTAAAATATCTTTTGTAGGTTATTCGTTGGGAAGCCTCTTTTCGTTAATCGTTTATCAGTGCGGTAAGTTCATGGTGCCTTCGACCTTGATGCCCTCAGCGCGTGCTTACCTTGCTTTGTGACTTATCCAGCCCTGCCTGTAGTTACGTGTACGACCTCAAATCAAGTTAACGTAAGAAGAAAAAGGTTACGCTGGGGGGTGAGGCGATTAATGTATTGACAAACCGAGGAAGCCCAGAAACGTACGTTAGTACCGGTTCATACCATTAGAAGGTAGCTTTCATTTCGTATACGTCATAAGTAATTCAAGACATTTCGCACGTCGTATCGTAATATCTGATGCTACGTTGTGGGAGTTATCTTTTTTCGTAGAAGCAGAGAATTTATGAACATGTGTCATGTTACATAATATTATGTACATACCATTTATACGCGAATTTATGAACGCAAGACACGTTTCTCCCCGAATTGCGAGTTAAACCAATATATTGTAATCTGACCCGAGATATATTTCCTGAAAACAAATAACGATCTGCTACTTTGGTGAATCGGTAAAATGTTTATTTCGGTAATCGAATTAACTTTATTGCTGAATTTCGTTGAAAAGATTTGGAAAAAAATTGTGTGCTGATTTTAAGAAAATGAATTGCTGCCAAGTGTTAATTTCGAATTTAAAAATAAAACCTTACTTCCTAAAATGAAAGGAGCTTTGCTGATAAAAATAAAAGTATACGTATTAGAGCATCGATTGAAGAAATTCAGGGTGTGCTATAAAGGTCAAACTCGATAAACCTAATTACGGTTGAAGGTAACCTTTAGAACTAATTACCAAAATAGATATTAAAAGAATTCTATCGTTTCCAGACAAAAATCTAATTGTAATAGAACACAGCAAAATTTGATGTATTTATGTAAGCAAAGATACATTTCACGAAAATGTGTAGATCTTAGAAAAATTGGATAATGTATTTGACCTTTGACTAAAGTAAATAATGTAAACATAACAGGATATGATTACGGAGCTTTTTCTTGTAGAAAATACGCTGGGAGCTTTTTGACTGCCAAATGTAGTATATGGGGCTTTTTGAATGAGTAGGGGATATTTTTGTTCATCTCTGTCACAAAATTACTTTATTATTCAATGTAGGTAAGTGATTCTGATGTTTTGGTCACTAGTCCCAAAGCTAGGAAAGTATTAAGAATCATTTTTAAGTATTAAGAATAGGTAAAACTAACTTTTGAGTATAAGTTAAGTAAGAAGGGTACTGAATGATGATACTCTTATGTACCTACCAATTTAACCCTTATTCTACCTTCCTTCTATTCGAATCCAAACTATTGTTTAGTTAAGTTATCGAGACAATACGTCGTCCAAAATCATCACTTTAACTTCTAATTTATGAGTTCCTTAAGGTTCAGCACTCAAAAATGACACTAAACGTTACTTTCTAGTATTTTAATACAACCAATCTTACAAATGATGTATCTGAAAATTTTCGAAATTGGTGAATTAATTGAATGATTTATTTTAAATTTTTGTTAAAAATATTTAAATTTAATTATCATTGCACCAATGGCTGATACCATATATATATTAACAATGCTACAACCCTTTCTCAACCCGTACTCACAGTTGAAAGGGTAATAATATCAATACATAACTTTGGACAATACCCTTTCTAAGGTTTGGACTGGTGACCCGCATGTTAGCTATTTGATAAATAATTTTGAAGGGAATAGATCTTTCTAACAGAAGGGCCGCATTACCTATTTTGAAAACCCTCGCGGGCTACAAAGCTTACAAGTGTTGTGCAGTGTGTATATCTGGAATTTTTTTATTTACGAGGGGGGAGGGGGCAGCGAAATTATTTAAAAACTTTATTGTATTATTTATTCATACGTTTGATGAGAAATCTAAAAATAGACACTACTTGAGAATTCGTTTAGAACATGAGTTATGGTTTAGCAAAAAATCGTTACAAAATTCAGTAATGTCAAGTCAAACATTTAGATGTGTTTGACTTGACTCACTGAACTGACTTTGACTTTAGTGGGTCGTACGAAAAAGGCCGCGGGGGGCACGAAATGGTCTCGCAGGCCGCGGGTTATGCTTCACTGGCATAGATGCGCAAAGTGATTCCAAAGATACAACAATACAATTTGATTGATTGACCTGGTATAGGGCTGGGCAAAGTGCGACCCGTAGGGAAATCAAATAATATTTCATAATACTGTCGACCAATAAAAACTTTCTGATTAAAGAAAAGAAACATTCTAACAATAAAATAAAATATTTTTTTATCGATTTATATACTTTTCGATCAGTTTTCATTCAAAGTGAAACTGAAAATTGCTGCTTTGGACAACTATGTCATCGCACCGACATTTCGACAGATTTGTCATAAAAATCTAAAGATCTACTGATGTGTCATTGAAAACCACACAAATTGATTAAATTCGTTTTTTTTACATCACCACGTATGGATTACACTACTTTCTATGTTCAATACCAAGTTTAAACTTTCTATGTTCAATACCAAGTTTAACCTACATTTAAAATTACTAATATTTTGTCCATCTTGCCATTTACCAAAAAAGATTACATGTTATAAAACAACATAATTTCCTTGTGAGTACGTACGTATGTAACTGATGGATATTTTGAGGAAATTTAAAAAATATATTTTCGTATCCAGAAAAACGATAAAGTGCCTACCTAATATGTATATTTTAGAAAAAAAAATATTTATAAATTTTTTTAATGTGTGTTTGAAAAGTTAAGTAACATTTCGGATTTTTTTCACATTATAAGCGCCTTTCATTCCATTCTCGCGGATATCGCAACCAAGATCAAAGTACTTCTACCAAAAATATTTATATGACGACCTAAATGTTATACTCATATAAATTTTCAATGCGGCCCTCCAGTTAAGAATGTTTGCCAGCCCTGCCCTAATATTATCGATCTTGCATGTTGTAATGCCCAATAGACTTGCTGTCATTTATCATTCATCCATAATTCATACACATTTATTGATTTTAAATGTCTGTAGATATTCACGTGGTATAATTATGTGATATAGTAAAAATCATTGATATAAAGTAATTTAGGTCAGCTCGCTAGTAAGAAATAAAGTTTGCTGAAATCATAGACATAAAATACTATTTATGTCTGTGGTCAAATAATATTTAATTAAAATAATATTTAATTCATCTAAGGCTGGGACTAGTTAATAATTATGTATCCGAGTATTGGATGATTATCAGCGAATAAACTTTGATATGAGAATAGTTAATAAAAATAAATGTATGCTTTAATATAATGTGTCAGTTCGTGATTTATTTCATACTAGTTTCTACTCGTGAAAAATCACGGGATATAACTTGACTTGCCAAGAAAAATATTAGTTCCATTTCAAAAATAGAATAATATCTGCTAAAATAATTGTAGGCAGTGGCGGCCGCTCCTTAGGGTCATTTGGACATTGACCCCCCAAAAATATGCAACGACAATTATCAATAAAAAATCTGATTTAAAACAAACCAACTGATGGTTGATCATTATTATAAGTCGAAAATTTTGAAAATCGCGGGTATTAGCACCATCTAGCGTCCGCTTGTTCATTATTATCATTGTGAATAATCGCGAGTATCACCATCTAGCGTCCAAAAATCAAGTTTATTTGGTTATGCGTCGTGGCCAAAATTAAAATTGACCCAGGAGCAATCTTTTTTCTCTTTCTATTCGATATAATACATAGAATAAACACTAACATGTCTCATGTATGCAAAATTTCATAATCCGCTGCTATCTGATGAGAAACGCGGGCCATGACCCAGCAGAGATGGACATACAATTATGAAAGATGCTTGAAAGAGATGTCGATAAAATTTTAATACGGTTGAAAGTTGAAACAATGGCCATTTTGAACATGTGTTTATTGTGGCAGTTGGCAGTTGGGTTTTGTTTACCTTTGCTGATGTACGTAATTTGCATTTTAATAATTAAATATGTATAATTCAGTTGATTTCATATTAAAAGCAGTCGCAAGCAGTTCATTGAACCACGAAAAGCGTGTTGAAATCAAGTTAATTAGTGATAAGATAAATAACGCTGAAAAAAAACAATATTGTGTTACCGGCTTCGGATATTGGTGAGTACCGACAAATTCATTATATTGGTATTTTGTATTATATTTATTTTATGCCGCTACAAATCCGAGATGAACACCGTCAACACATCACGAATTCAGAAATTATGAGTTAAGGTTCTAAAAAAATGCCGCATATAAGATATAATATTGTTTACATAAGGATCGAGAGGCGTAAAGGTTGGATTAGCTAATATTTATGATTTTATTAATAATAAAGAACACTTTGTTTTTAAACCACAGAATTTATTATAATGAAGGCCAACCGGTTTCGCTTAGATCAAGCTTCGTCAGGGCACATATAATAACTGACAGTTATTATATGTGCCCTGACGAAGCTTGATCTAAGCGAAACCGGTTGGCCTTCATTATAATAAATTCTGTGGTTTAAAACAAAGTTTTCTTTTATTATTAATATAATGTCTAACCACCATGTGATTGCTTCTTACGAAAAAATTTATGATTTTCTTTCAATTGACCTTCCACTTCTGAACCCCCAGAGCCGCCTCTGATTGTAGGTAGGTACTTTATTAGGTAGGTAGGGATTTGAAAATATAATAATTTAAATTTATTCATTTCAATAAACATCCTAAATTTGAAAAGTTCACACTCGTACGTACGTACTCACAGAGGAGATTATTATATTGATTAATCAATCTAAAGTGAAAGATGACGAAGCTGGCATTTTAGAGTTTTTTCTGGGAAATTACCACAAAAATTACGATAAATTATTTTATTTGGGAGGTTTTACTTATTGACGTTGCTATCTCGCAGAACCGTTTAATGGCCTTTACGTTATTATCACCCGAAAACACTTAAACCATGTTTGTGTGACTTTGGTAATTGATAAGAAAGATAAAACATTTACAATCTCTGCTCCGTCTGCAGTAAGAGCCCGCGCCAAAAAGGGCATCGTTTTAAATTGACATTTGGCAATTAAAGGAACTTAATTGAACCTTTTGACGAAAAAACTCCGAAGGTCAGATATAATAAACAAATTCTCAAAAGAAACGATTATTACTCGTACTGGACGCTTTTGTCGCGGTACACGATTAACTCCTTTTTACATAGCGCCGGCTTATTACTTTATTCCATCTCCTTGCATTTTTACACTTTTAAAGGCGATTATTTTCACTACGCAATAAAAAATAATTTACTTAGTGAGTAACTACATACGTACGAGTGTAAAATTTTCAAACGGAACTGATTTCAATTGGAATTATGAAATTGAAAAAAAATATTTTCAAATCCCAACATACCTAGTTAGGTACTTACCTATAACGTATTTAACAGATATTATTCTACATTTGAAATGGGTTGGTTAAAGCAACTGACATTTTTTATTGGCAAGTCAAGTTGCGTCTCGTGACATTTCACGATTGTGAGCATCAATTCTAAAATGCTATCAAATGATGTATTGCAAATGGTGTCAAAACACATTCCTCCTTGAAAATGGTGTTTAAAACAATGCATTTTCCAAGAACGTACAAAGTTTTGTAAACCATAGATTACATTTATTGTATATCCACTACTACAAAAACAGGAAAGGAAAATAAGGTATTCAATGTGCCACACCAATAAAAATTACACTAAAATTTAATATTCTAGAAGGGGTGTCGTACATTATCTCATTGGTAGAAGGTAGAACTACAATTGCAAGCCATTTAAATTGGTTCACAAGCTGTAGAGCCGATTTAATACGAGATTCTGGCACCAAAACACACATAATTTCACTTTTAATGTTGCTGTCATTTGAAAGAAAACAAATATTTTTAGATGCAAATAAATCGTCAGGTTCATATCATATTTAGAAAATAACACGACAAGTAATAAAATCAAATATATAGGCCCGGTTGTTTCGCCCGTGGTTAAATTCCATAATAATTGAGCCAAAACTTAATAAATTTGACACGAATCTACATAACCTAAATTAAAAGATGACACGTATGGTATAACCTACTTCAGATTTTTGAGTGACAGGCGCTAGTAACATTCGACCAAAGAACTGAAAGAACATAGGTTTCAACCTCGCTTTCAACCAAGCTTTACCATAGATTATAAAGTGGAAGATACTTTCAGCATTACCCTGACGAAACACCATCATTAACGATGGTAACGTCGCTTGACATGACATTATGCGGCCAGATATAAATAGCCAGGTACTTCCTAACCTTTCCCTTGCCTATCTCATTCCCCTCCCCACTCCCTTCAGCCTCACGACATACCCTATTTAGGGATGGCTTCAAACAGAACGCACTCTTGCGCGGTGTCTGAACATAGGTTTTAACCTAGGCTTTAGCTACTTTCAGTAACGGTGGTAACGTCGCTTGAAATGACATTATGTGAGCTGATATAAATAGCCAGGTACTTCATAACCTTCCCCTTCTCCATCTCCCTCCCCTCCCCACTCCCTTCAGCCTCACGACATACCCCGATTGGGAAAGCCATAGTCCCACTGACTTCGAGCAGTTCGGACTCTTGCTGGGTGTCTCCTTAAAGTAAACACCACAAATAAAATAACCGGGCCATAGAGACGCCAGCATAAAATAATCGTATGTCCTCATACAATCCACAAGACGTAGGTACTCGTATGTTAATCCTTATATGGGAAAACTTCATTTGAATATGGGTCACCGTGGTAGCGAGTCAATGCCCATGAACCAAGAGCTTCGAGTCGAGCCCTGCGCGGATTCAGTTCGAGTTCCCGGAGCATTAGTTAAAACGTCCGTAGCAACAGAAGCTACAGACTTCGGGCGGGTTCAAGCGAACCGCCCGCGTGCGGAGCAATCCAGTTCTGACCGGAGAAAAGCGAACCGCGCCGGTAAAAATACCGAACCACTCTTCATGGGGTATCGATCATACGGCACGCTCGTGGTGGCTGCTGGTGGTGGGGAACGACTAACGAATTGGGATTAACGAGTAACAGCGGAGTGACGCCTAGTGCCTAGATGTAGCGCGAATATAACGCGGCCACTTTTCGGGGTTCTGATATTGTTAGGAAGTCTGGCTGTCGAACGACTAACAACGAAAAGTGTCCAGTTGTTGAACGACTTCATTGCTTAATGTGGCTGCATCTAAACAAAAGAGTGGCAAGAAGAAGAAAAAAATATTTCATACGATTAACTATCCGCCGTTTTGTGAAAAACAACTTCACGCAAAGGTGTCGCAGAAATCAATGTTTCAACAGAATTTAAGCAAATAAATCCCCCAAAATACTTACCTCAAGAAAATTATGAACAAAATTACATGTCGTCGCTGGAAATATATATATATATATATATATTTTTTTTTTTTTTTTCCACAGGGCATGGGGCGAAACTAAAAGAATGGACTTTCTGAATTTGTCATACAGTACAGGATTTGGTTAAAATTTGCATATCTAAAGGTGATTCATCGAGAGACAGATTATGTTGATTCTTTTTGAATTTAGGATATGAGAGTCTGAAAAGGTAAGTTTTCAGTTTGGACCGAAATTCTGTTGGGCTCGTTATACATCTTAGTTCCAGAGGGATTCTGAAAACCTTTTGCCCCCGAAACTCCAACACCGATCTCCAAACTTAGTATTTGGATTGCGTTTAGGTTCTATAAGCCTTCGATAGCCGATGACGTTGCCGATCTAAGAGTCGACTGTTTTAGAAGAATATTTTTTGAACGCATAGTTCGGTGATACAGGTAACCATTTCGTTAAAGAACACCATCCAGCTTTGTACTGGATTCTTTCAGTGCCGAGCCAGTGAAGGTTCCGAAGGTGCTCTGAAATATGCGAATATTTAGATACCCCGGTGATACAAACACAAAAACATTGGAGTTTATTAGTTTGATGGCTAGGCAGGCTTCAAATACCTTAGTCGAGCCGTGAGACTACATGCGAATTGATTAGTAGTTTAGTTGCTTCTATCGGGAGATTTCTTTTGACAGACTTGAGTTGTCGATGAATAGCACCCACCTCCCGACTGAAGAAACTATGAAAAGTGTCCAGTTGTTGAACGACTTCATTGCTTAATGTGGCTGCATCTAAATAAAATAGTGGCAAGAAGAAGAAAAAATACTTCACAGATTAACTGTCCCCAACCTGGCAAACATTTTCAAGTAAAGGTACCGAAATCAATGTTTCAACAGAAGATTTAAGCAATAAATCCCCACAAAATCAAGAAAATGCAGTACATGTCGGCGCTGGAAAGGCAAAAGGGCTTAAGCGACACTTAAGAGTCAAAAATGAGTTAAAAATATGCAGTTTTCATTAGTTTTTTTTTTCAGCATCAAATGCTCTGACTCTCGTTTGATTCTGAAAACTTTTGTAACCCTTCAGCCATCTAAAATATATGAGAAGGCTCGACTCAAGCAACACAAGTTTGGGACTTTTTTTAGCTTTTGTCGATTCAGGTAACTCAGTGAGAGCATCGAGCTTTGTGGAAATCCCACTAGGTGCTAAAGACTTTTGAATTTTATTGCAAAACAAACAAAAAAACTTTAGAGTGTTAACTTCCCAAAATGGCACTTCAGCCCTTATGCCTTTCAAGCGACGACATTTCTATAAATTTCTATGCTCTAATTTATATTCGCTAAATACCTTACAATAACTTACGAGATACACCGTTAGAAATTTCTTGTAGGCGTGTGTGCCCTAAGCAAAGTCAAATAATTTATCTTACTTCTGGTGAAATTGATCAACCATTTTCAAATACCGAATGTCTTTCTTGAGCAAAAAGTCAATTTGTTTGGCCTGTCGGGGGGCCTAGGAGTCGAAAGGCCCAATGTAAACATTATCTTTGAAATCGGTATCACTTGGAGGGAGTCTCTGTTCAGTGCTTATAATGAACATTAAGATGTTTACTAATTCAGTCAGTTAGGAAGTTAATTATAACGTATTTAGAGAACATGAATTATACGAGTAAATTAGAGCACAGAAATAGATAATTATTTAAAAAAATTATTTAATTGTTTAATTGTATACGCCCAAATAGGCTTTTACATCTAAATTTACATTTAACAATGATACAAGTGAAAATTATTTCATATTCGTAAAAAGCATTTACTTTGGGGCTTGCCATCCGTATAAATAAAACAGATAAACTTTATTTATAACCACTTTTATTATTCAATATTATTTTAATATTGTCCTGATGATGGAAGGGTGCTTCCGAAACCGGTCGACATAATATTGAATAATAAAAGTGGTTATAAACAAAGTTTATCTGATTTATTATTGTTAATTATTAGTTCATATGTAAAGTAAGAATAAGTAGTAACATAAGTATGGTATTCCATACATTGTATTTGTTTCATTACATTAAATTAATATTGATTGAAGATGTGATGTTATAGCCTTCTTGTATCTACATTCCGTACAATTTAAAAAATCAAAACTCTGCGTATGTAAAACTAATTCTTCAATTTGAAAATTTTTATAGTTTAATTCCTTCATCAAGTAGTTATAGTTAAAGATTTCAATTGGTAGATTAAGTTTTTAGTTGATACATCTAAGAAATTTAGGATGTTTTTTTTTGAGTCGGAGTGGATTTTAAAGTTAAGGGACCAAATAGAAGAATTATATTCAACTTGACTATTGAGCCTCATCACTTAAAAATGGCATTAATAATAATAATATTTGGACGATTTGTAACACCTAGCGCCGTTTTGTGAAAAATCACCTCAAGGGCAATACTTTGTACTTCTACTACAAATATAAATTTAATGTATCTGGGTAGTTAGGAAATTGTCGAAAATTTGATGTGAATAATTTTTTTTAAAGTGTAAATTTTGAACACTATTAAAAACATACTAAAATGTCAGTAAAAGGTGCAGTTTGAAAACCAGCGAAGGCGTTTTTGAACGTTTTACCTAAAATTCAGTATGCATATTTTTTTTAATTAAAAGATTAATGTTTAAGAATTGTATTCACTGGAAACCTTAGACATTTTCCCTAGTACCCATGCACAATTTTCAGATAAATTATTTGTAACATTGCTTGTATTAAAAAGCCAAAAATTGTGTATTTTTGGGTGCTGGCCCTTAACTAATGCCAAAGTAGTAGAGCTACATTTTCGATTTACATTTTTTTAAATATAGTTCGCAAAACTTTTATATTAATTTTGTAGCTAGAGTTGAAGGGATACACATAACATAACCACGTAATGCCTAGATGTAGCACGAATATTAAACTCGGGTACTGTTTGGGGATCTAATATGGTAGGAAGCCTCGCGTCGAGAAGCTAAGTGAATTTTCTCAGTAGCGACTTGCGACGTGGTAAATTATTGTTTGAATTACATTTGCTCTCACTTCAAATTTCATTAGCTTTTCTAGGAAGATGAAGTCGGTATACTTACCGAAACGGAAACTCAGTTGAATTATGATTGACTAAGTTTTTTATTGTTTTCACCGAACGAAATTCAGGGGACGCTTAGTTAAGTAGAAATATAAACTTCCAGAAAAGATCAATTTCATCAAACAAATAGCAAAAAAAAGGCTTATTTGGACGTGGTTATTCAGAAAGCATCCAACCCCAAAAAGACGAAACCGAGACAAAGGCGTTTGAAAATATGACGGTAAAAAAAACATTAATATGCGTAGTCGGCATTCGTAAAGTGAACATCTGTGTTTTTTCTTTGTGAGCATTATAATAAATAGCTAATTTATAACCTACCGATGAGTTTATTTTAAAAAAAATGCATTTCTTATGTTATACCACATTTTATAAAGTTTTTAAACTTCAATTTAAGTTAAATATCTGTAATAAGCGTTACTAAAAAAAAAAATATTACCAAAACTCTACTGCATAGCTTAAATGTTTTCAGCAGATATACGAGTACATCTCGAATTTATCTACAGGAAAACTTGTAAAACTCGATTGTGGCAAATTGTGGGTTGGACGCTGTGTCGGACGTACATGGTCCACGATAAATGTGTAGCTAAGATTGACTTTAGAAATGTTAATCATTGTAATGTATATTTCTCCCGGCTTGATAGAGCCCGAATGACGTGAAGGAATCAGCCCTTTGGGCTCGGTCGGCCAGACTGAGGCAGAAACCAGCGGGATGACGGGCGCGTAGCGCGCCCGATCCCGGCCGACCTAACGATTCTTGCGCGAGCGGGTCCCGGAGAAAAATTGATTTGTTTAACCCTTTCACGGGGGCCAGGTTAATCACCCGGCCAAATAAAATATACCGGGGTGATAACTCGGCCCCCAGCTACACAATTGTCATGTTATTATGTATGTAAATGTTAGTATAAGTTAGTTATTAAGAGTTTTAGCCCCAAAAACCGGGCATTATTTGTAATTTGAATATTTGTACTTCTTTTGTGAACTTAATAAAAATGATAGAGGGGTGAAATTAAGTTGAGGTGAAAGCTGGTGGAAAGGAGAAGGGGATAGATTGCTAAAATCTGTCCCACAAAATTATTAAAGCGACGAAAGAGGATGCTAAATCCTCCCATACATCGCTCTTACGCCTCGGCTGTGCGCTCCCAAGGCAATGAAATATTGCGCAGTCCAATCTTGAACATCGCCTTCAACTTGACTCCTGACTTTTCTTTGACCATCGCCTGCCCCCCTGGACCGCCTGACTACACCTCTCTCTGGACCAGACCCGCAGCATCTTCACTTGAAAGCCGAGGCCCTACAAGCTGAACCCGTCGTCTCCCTTACAACGAGACCGACCCCTTGGAGCACCTCACAGATTGGGACCGCCACCCTATTACAGTTTATTTGTGTACTTGATCACGTCGGGTACAGACGCTTTCTGCATAACTAAGTCCAATTTATAGTACCTGCGTATTATGAAGTCAATGTTAATGATTAAAAAAAAATTCAAATTTTAAAGCTAAACGCTCCGTTACGATTAATAAAACAGAATGAAAAATTAATGAAAGATTTTAGAAAATAGAGTGGTTTTTCAGACACCGTCTAAGTATTCAATTTAGTTTGGGTTTGAAACTTTGCTTTTAAAATAAAGATGGATGTCTCAGGGAAAATAATTTGATCGTATTAAGGGTCGATTCACACCAACGTCCGGATCCGCTCAGTGACGATAGAGATTATTGAAAAATGAATATCAATCAAGGAGTAAAAAAAAAAATCTCCTTAAAAAAATATCTTTGTGATGTTTAAAACTATTTTTTACACTAAATAAAATTAATTATTTAACTAACTAATTTTTAATCAAAAAATCTGCGATGTTAATATTTTACACCAAGGGTTAACTGGCAGAAGGATATACTGCCACACAAATTTGTCTTGGTACATAGTCCTTGATTGATATTCATACTATATCAATAAGCTCTCTTGCGGAACAATATTGTCACTGAGCGGATCCGGACGTTGGTGTGAATCGACACTAAGATTGTAAGAAATATGCGATTAGTATAAACGATGGTTTGGAAAGAGGAGTTTAATGGATGAGTTAGTAAAACCGGGTGCCTGTAAGGGGCAAGCGGGAGTTCGAATACCGGTCGCACCCATTTTTCTTCTTTTCTGTGTGTTATTCTAAATCATATTATCAATATTGTTTCAACAATTAATGTCTAAGGTTGGAGTGTATCAAATCGCCGATCAGCCCCATTTTGAATTTTCGAGGTTTGAACGGTGCGCGCAAAGCTTATTCTCGACCCGTTTCAGCTTTTTATCAAATAGCGGTAAACTGTCAAGCATAGCGGTTAAACATCGAATCAAATTAATCGATTCATTTAAATGGTAATCGAAAATTGTTCTACTAATACCTATAAACAGTGATGTGAATGAAATAATTCCTTCACATTTCATATTATTGAGAAAGGACACTTATCGTAAATTACTTGTAATAAAGAAAATAGCTGTAATTCGGAAGCCAATTTCTCAAATAATGGCCAGTGGCCCTGAGTAGGCTGTACACGTTCAATTTGCATATATTTAAAGAGCGTATTGCATGTCATTAGTTTTGCATAAAAAGACGTGTGAAGGTCGAAGAAGCGCCATTCATTTCATCTACAGTTCCAATTTTGAAAATTTAACACTCGTACGTATGTTCGTAACACAAAATAAACTATTTATAGTTAATATCTTGCTACATGGCAATCCCAAAGAGTTATTATTTCTCATTTTTGGAAAAGAAAAAATTACATTATTTTTAAGTAATAACAATTTTAGAAAGAAAACTAAATTATATTATTAGTGCAGTGTAACTTATTTAAAGTATAAACAGTACATAATATGGAAAACAGATAGAATGGTGTTTTGGGCGTGTCCGTGTGCCCGAAGTAAGCTCAATTATTCCGTACTTCTGCTGAAATTGATTTTCAAATATCTAACTAAATACTTTCTTGCAGATAAACGATTCCGTAAGCCTGTCTGGGGCCTAAGAGTCGAAAGTCGTAATCACAATCGTGACAGATCTTTTAGGTAGTATCTGTCCAGTGTAAATAAACTGATAAAATACGTTTTTTTTAATTGGTTAGAAAGTCTTCGGTTCTGAATTTAAAAAAAAATATTTATTTATTATAATACTAGTTACGTCCCGCGAACAATCGCGGGATGTAACTTGACTTGCTAAGAAAAAATGTTAGTTTCCATTTCAAATATAGAATAATGTTGAACATTTTGTTTCTTACATTTTTTTACATTACCTACCTCACTAGGTTATTAGAACTTGAGTAAATGATAGATTTTTAACGAAATATAATACAAATATACTTAGATGAATTAAATATTGTAGATACGTTACTGAGACAACGCGCCTGGTTGCACTAAACTAAGTCAACAAGACATACCTTCGAAACACGCTTCATATAGCTATCTCTTCCGCACACACATATAATTTGAATGGCTATCCTTTTCATACGCGGGTGAAACATTTAGTGGTGCAACATTAGTGGTGCTACATTTTTCGTAAGATTTGTATGAATATGACGTGTCTTATATTTTATGTCTATGCATATATACTGCTTAAATATACATCAAATGTATACAATGTGATGCTGATACATTTAGCCAAGTGGAATAATATGAAATATGTTGATATTCATTACACAATGCTAGATGATACAACAGACATTGACCGTAAAAATCTCATGAAAAATAAGTTCGCCAAATAAGACAGTAGGTAAAATTGCATGGCACTAAAATTCTATAATTAATGACAGTGGATACGATACAAATATACATACATTTTACATTGTAACAATCCTACAATTGTTGATAGCGAATACATTATGGGTAGGTACTTTGTTATTTTTAAAAGGTTATTTCTTAATTTTGATAATTTTAATTAATATCAGGTCTAAATTATTTATAGTCAATTCATTCCACCTTTTACACAAATCGTTTGTGGTTAATGCTTACTTTGTAAACATATTTATTTGAAAAGCAAAACTGATGAGCAACACGTGATTAAATTACACTGGTGTGCAGTCTCCGATGAAATTGGAAACATATTGACGGATTGTAGAGCTCTCAAGGTGGCAAGCAAAATATACGGTAATTGTCGTACTTTCGATTTAGCGTATATAGTATTAAACTGTCACGCGTCGCTTGAGGTCGTCTACTACATCTAAACAAAAAGCATAAATAAGTGCTATAATGCCCTCGTGTGTGATGAGAAAGTGTTTCCATTACACTGCTACACTAGTAAAAGCCAAGGAATAACATTTCATTCGTAATATTGTGTAAACGATTATTTCCACTGTTTCCCGAAAATTTTAAGCCCTATTAGAGAGAGTGAGATGGTCAACGTAGGAACACATAACGTATAAGGACACATACTGGGCGTGGCTAGGACTAGGACTAGGGTATTTATACGTCCATTCATAGCACATGTCGACATAATGTTTTTGTTTATTTGTATAACCACTTTTTCACAGTATTTATATAAACAAAAATATAGCATTTAACCTAAAAACAGTTGACTTATGTCCAGTTATGTCGCATTTCAAAACGTGTGGGCGGAGACGCGGGAGACTGAGAACATTATTACATACCTAAAAGAGGTGTGATATTTTGCGAAATTTTTGTTGTCTCTTTCTCTCATGGTGTACGACGTAAAAACCATAAGAAAGTGATTTATCCCAAATTTGTATAATATAGGTCGGGTAAAAATAATTAGCTCCCTCTTCATATTTTGTTACTCCAAGATTCGAAACACAATAACGTGTCTATAAGTTTGTAAAGTCATTGGCAGTTGACATGTAACCATTCGGTTCTCAACTTGCGAGAGGTTTTATTTATTTTTATATTGTTTTAAAGGTTCCGAAATAACGTGCATCTTATCGAAGCGATGGTCCTTGACATTTCTAAGAGGGAAAGAAGTAGAATTTTTATTGCATTCACAACGTCGAATAGAATTTAATGAAATATTATTTTGACATACCTTCAGTCGGTATTTCAATATCCAGTCGGATCGGGCTTTTCCTCGGGAGTCAGGATTCCAGGAAAATTCCAAAGGTCAGGAGAGTTCCAGACGGCAGGGGTCAACAGGCTCTGGAAGATAAAAGAGAAAATATTTAAATTTCCATTAGATGTGGGTACGTCCAAGAAAATGTTCTTAAGGTTCGATTGAGTTTTATTTACAAACACTGTTTCCCAACTTATTATGATTTAACATACAATTTATAGGTTAACTGCAATAAATATGAAAACACTTTGAGCTAAAAGTCTACAGGGTGAAGATTGCACTGATGATAGCAATCCTCCGATCAGAGATATAAGCTAAATGATGACGTCATATATTTATATCGCGATTATGTGATACTCTACATCACATGCGTTTTATTCTAAATAGCCAAAACTTTAACGATAGTGAAAATTTCTGTTGAAAATTAATTCAGGGGTCCCCTAATAAGAGGATAATAATCCCTTTAAATTAGTCACACAGTGGTGTTTCCATCATTTAAATAATCTAGGTAAACTATATGACTAACTTACAAAATCCATTTAATGTTTTTTTTTTTTGTACGAGATATTTTGTTCTCTTTGACTGATTGTTAAAATTAATTACTAAAAGAAACACCGTAACCACATGAAATCTCTTTAATTCATGACAGCACGCCAACCGATTTCGCCATAGCAACACTTTCTTTGATCCATCACAATGTTGCCAATTTCCAAATTATTAATACATACGCTTAGTGCTTATTTAATAACATGTTTGGTAGCATAATCAACATGTTTCACCTACGACAAACGTTCGAAACATCTATTCAATTGATCTATTACTTCGTGATTTATTTGGCTAATAAACCCACAGTGTGACTAGAGCTAGCGCGAGAGAACACAGCAATCTTGTCACATCATCAACGTGAATTTAACTCGAGCAAAATGAGGCAATGAAATAGAAAATATGAGAACCTAACGCAAAGTACTTACTTACGGACTTAACGATATCTGTCACCTACACGTGGCGATGTGACAAATGCGATATGAAAGTGACCAAAATGAGGTTACCAGCACTGACACGAGACTAGACAGATGTGGTGGAAAATAACTGGCATAGTGACAAGAAATAATACGAAAAACATTGAAAATAAACTCGTTAAATTTGAATTTAAGGCTTGTAAAACTGTTTTTTTGAGGATGGTTTTTATTGTATGCATTCTTATTAGCAGGGCTGGATTTAATATGAAGCAAAATAAGCACGAGTGGTAGATGCGCACTCAGTATTGCCTTTGAAATGTCTTTCATGGTCATTCCAAAGTTCAGTAGTTCAGTTCCACGTATTTCAGCCTTACAGTATTCCCCAAATTGGGGACGCCATTGTTCCACTGGCTACGGGCAGTTAGGACTCGAGTGCGAAATTCATATTAAAAAGGTTCCACAAAAGAAGCTCCCACAATAACTCCTAGCGTGGAGGACAATGTATATAAAATATTGTAAATAAACATGAAGTTAAGTAAATAAAAATATACACAATAATGATAAAAAAATATACAGAATATTTCAAATATAAATACATGTAATGAATACAAAAGAAAACGTTGTGGAAAAAATAAGTTTTATTCCATAATAAATATTTTAGGGCATCGCCCATGTCTTAATCCGACCTTTCTTGTTCGCAAAAAAAATTACCCAATTCATATTACAATAATCGTAATTCCATGAAAAATCCCTCGCTATACAGTAAAAAAATATGAATTTTCAACCATGTAGTCACACGAGTAGGAAAATATGTTATTTAAATATTGACGAACCTTCGCTGAAAGTTTTATGAATATAATTATACCCCTTCTTAAAATGCGGTGAACAAATAGTTGAGTTATACTCAATTTGGCTCCGGACTGATGAAGTATACTTAGTAAAGATATGTATTATATATAGTATGTATATATGACAAAAGTCTCTAAGCCTTCACCCTAGAAATACAACATGGAGTTATAATGAATAACAAAGGCTGTATGACGTCTATTCCACGTTCTATAAATGTCCAAAGAAGCCTTTTTGAAGCTTAGCTGAAAGTTGCTCAAGCTTATACATAACTAGTAGTAAAAAGTTTCTACCCGGCTTCTCCCGAGTTTCAACACGTTTTTAATCTAATTGAATATACAAATATGGAAAAAACAATTTAGTGTATTTTGGCAGTTAAATACGAGATATTTAAAGCTCCACAACTCAAGATGGAAAAGGACTGAACAGCAGTCGCGTTAATCTAGAAAACCCAGACACAAAATAGTGCACAAAATTAATGACGCCAGAACTCACCGCTTTGTAGTTTCTGCTGCTTCTCCACGCAGATTTTCTGCTTTATACGATGTTGTACGAATATACAATATTGCACATTATTAGTTTGTTTATCAGCATAAAATTATTTGTTCCAAATCTAGAAAACTACGACGCAAAAATATTGGCGACAAAAATACAAATTGTAAAGAATGTTTCGATAATGAAGTAGGTACCTATTATATCACTATCAAAACAGAGCATAAAAACAACAGGATAATTTAATGTATGCATTCACTTACGCAATCTGCAGCAGATGGCAGATAAAAATACTATAAATATGTTGTTTTATCTCGGATAAGTTTTTAAATTTAACATAACCGCCTATATAAAGCAGAATTGCTTTGTCCAAAGCAGCAAACTCTCTGCGAAAGGTATCATAAAATTTGGCAAGTTCTGTTTCAAATTTCTACCTCAAGTAATCAATTTTCAGCCTGCAACGTCATTTCCATCATAAGCTATAGAGGTTCGAAATACCTATCCATCGGTAAAAAAAAATACGAGACGTTTTTGCCGTGTAAGAAACCGGTTTGTAAAGCTAGTAATGTAATAACAAGGGTTAGAAAAACTAACAATGGATTGTTAGAGGTAATAACGAGAAGGCTCAGATCTACATACTTATTCAAAAAAAAAAGTTAGTTCGTCAGTTCCTATTTTGACCGCCTGCACAGCTAAATATGTTAATCTGTTCTTACCGTCTATATTTTTTGGTATAAATTTAGAGGTGGGCTACTAAAAAAACACAAAAATGCACCCCATAGGCTTAATATAACAATTTTATTAGATATAATTAAGGAAAATCTCTATTTGGTAGGTAAAATAAAACAACAGGGAAATTAATATTGACAGGTAGGTATGCCTTAATCCCGCTGAACAGAAAATACCTAGAAATTGAGCATACTTCGGTGACACAGACACGCCCAACACATACGTCAATCGGTCTATCTCTTGATCCATGCGAGATAATAAAACAGAATTTGACGAATGACCTGAATACACTTGCGGCCGTACGTACGGAATCCAGAAAAGTATTCGCATCAGAGATAAAAATAGCATAAAATAAAAATATAGCTGCTGGTCGCTGGAAAGGCAAAAGAGCTTAAGCGACACTTTGGTCAAACTGAGTTAAATATGCAGTTTAGATCAGTTTTTTTTGCATCGAATGCTTTAACTCTCGTATTATTCTGGCCCTTCACCCATCTAAAATATATAAACCATTTGGGAGAAGGCTCGACTCGAGCGACTCAAGTTTAGGAGTTTTTTTAGGCTTTTTTGTATCTTAAGGTAACTCAGTGAGAGCATTAAGTTACCTTTTTTTCAAAAATCCAACCAGGTACTGAAGACTTAAAAATACTTTTAGGTGCTCTAGTGTAAACTTCCAAAAATGGCGCTTCAGCCTCTTCGCCGATACGTGACTCAATAAATTTAAAATTCATTTTATTTTTCAAAAAACAAAAGAATTTTTTATTTATATAAAAGAGAAGGTAGATTGAAAGATGAAGATAAATGATAATTTGATTTAATATCGAAATGACTATCTAACATTGGATGGAAAATGAGTCACAATCTAAATCAAAGTAAAAAGAGAACGTTGGCATTTTATTTATTAACCTTTCCGTACCTAAAAATAAATATCAAACGTACGATCCGAAGGGGAGTGAATTAGCTACCCCATTTTATCTTGCTTATTAAAGCGTTTTCATGACAGTAGTCTTGGGTAATTTATTTTTGGTAATACTTAGAAGTATTAGGGGCTATTTCACCACCTCTCAATAAGCTGTCAATAAGAGCTACCCATATGATAGCGTTTGTTATCCGTTTCACCACCACTGCGTAACGCTATCCACCACGTAGGGTGTCTGTTAAACTATTCACTGCTCAAACCTACGATTTGCTGCTACCCAGTAGTTAGTACCTATCTACTGGTTTAAAATGGCGGCGAACTGTTTTGACACTTGACAGCTGGCGGGTCTAGTAGGCGAGTTTTCTGTTGAAGTTGACTTTTTACTACAATTATGGAAGTGGTTGAAGATCCAAATATCATAAACGAACAGGACATGGCGGAAAGACATAGACGCCGTGTTTTCAGAGCCAGAGTCAATTTTTTATACGTTTTTTTAACGGCATTGTATTGACAGACGTGACAGCAGACGGGATTACATAATTAGGAGCTAACTAACGAATGTGAAACGCTCGCCAGTTTAACGCCATGTTATTCCGATGATTAGAGTTATTCAATGAATAGTTATTCAACAGTTTATTGAGAGGTGGTGAAATAGCCCCTTAATATTCATAATATTTCAACGATTATCTAAGATTTCGCACAAAACTTTCGTTCGGGGTTACACGAAAACCTCCCTTCGTCATTGGATTGTCAAAGCAATCGAACAAGTCGAACGAAATCTTAAACTCTTTACGCTGATGGTTATAAGGTTGAAATTGTCACTTGACGACGGTCGCCTGTTACAATTTATACAAAAAGCAAAAAATGCACTTAGGTTTGTGTGTATTCCAGCACACGGATACACTTCCGACAGTGATGTCCTTGCGAAACGTCACCGAGAAACAGCATGTTGTCTTACTTACACCTACTTATTAGGACAGCAAGTATGTACCTTTTTTGAATTTGAATACTCAAAGTTTTTATATTTATTCGTAATTTTTTAGTGTTTTTTTTAATATTGTATAAATTAAAAAAAAAAAAAAACTTTTCTGAACACTGGAATTTTCTTTTCTGAAGTAGAATAACAAGTTTGAAACATGTCGAATGCGAGCAATGCATCTGTGTAGGTACGGTATACGTTTCAACTCTGGCTGCAATACCCATACGTTTGCAGCTCAATTTCATTACAGTCACCGGGACAAACGGTTGAATTTTCGTATAAAGAAAATTTCACTTATTTTTCTTTTATAATTACATTTTTATAAATCTTCAACCACCGTGCGATGTCAAAACTAAAAACGAATCCGTCTTTAATGAAATTTACTCTACTTTCTTACAATGAATAATTGCATCATAGAAAGAGACGGACCACATTGTAAACACAAAGAAAGCAAAACAATTACGTTTTTACAAGAACTTCAGAAGATAAAGATTTCTTTGTGATATAATTTCATTTACTTGACGAAATTGAGTGTTTAATTATCAAAATTTATCACACATTCGAATCATTAGCTAAGTGATTTTACGTTCGATCACGTGTTTGTACAGTTGCCTTAAGCCAAAAACATTTAATTAATGAGTTCACGGACAAATAATTTTCAATGAGCGAATTAACTTCGAATGCATTTGTACATTCCTATTGTTATCTGATGAATGCACTATTTCTATTCGGTAGTTAATAAGCACGTATTATGCAGCTAAAACTCAAAAAAGTCAGATAAGAAAGTACACAGTTTGTTTCTTATTTTTCAATACTTTATTAACCCTCCGCGTGCCTGATGCAATTATACTACGAGTCATGCCTGGTAGGGTCTGTGGGACCCGACGATAATTCATTCATTTTTTTTTTATGAGTGTACATTAATATATATATATTTTAAAGTTTTTTTTTTTTTCCTTTTTTTAACATACATTCTAATAAATAAATACAAAACATTTCGGAAATTATAACTCCTTTATTCTCTATGAGCCAAAAACAAACCCTCTTATTTATATCTCACAAAAATGTAACACTTTTCTTATTATCACTTAAAACTTAAAATATAATAAATTAATTTTCAAAATAACGCAAAGTGTGTCATACAGTAACCATTTTTCAATATTTAACTTAGAAAATAACTTTTGTGATTAATCTTCGTTAGAATTTTTGGCATGGAAAATGACACATTTTTAACAGGAGAAAATTAAGTGACCTAGATTAATACTAGCACTGCAAGAGTGACATACATAATTTTCTTTGCGATCTTTTGTTTTAGGACATGTTGTACACCTGCACCTTATATTAAAGCGTTTTGGAGGTCATCTTCACCCACTTTTTGACAATTTAGAACAAAACGGTAAAATATTTTTTGTGTAGGGGCTAAACGTTTTGTATCAACCCGCTCTTCGCAGGGGAGACGTTGCCTAAGCGGATATTATTCAAAGTAAAATTAAATCTTCTCTAACTTATAATGAACCAGCATATTTCAATTCCTGTGGGATCAAATATCCACAAATCTTGCACAAAAATTATTTTCGTAGAATCGATCCAAATAGATTATTTGGATTACCAAATGCTAATTTTAACTCGGCGATGGTTACCACATTATGCGAGTATTCATTAGAACTAATAGTGGAAAGTCTGTAAATAATTTTATCTGTTTTAGTGTTTGCGGTCGTTTTCATCGCCACTTAAATGAAAGTTAACATTTTCTTCAGAATTATGGTTTTCTTCAATTAATAGTTCTTCAATATCGTCTGCAGTTAGTCCCGAAGACATTTTAAATTGTTGAAATCTAAAATCAATTAAAAAAACTTCAGAAAACAATACACACTTCTTAAAAAAGGAAATAACAAAAGAAAGCTACCTACAAAATAGCTACTTCGTGTGCCTGGTAGGGTCTGTGAGACCTGCGCGGACTTTGATGACGTGTGGTTCTAAGCGCAGCGCGGGGAAAACAAATTTCTTTTCACATAATGCTAGAGTGACTCATTTGTAATAGTTGCAGCTGTTTTAATTGCACTGGGTCTGTCAGACTACCGGGCATGCGGAGGGTTAAGAAAAATAATTTCGATATATAGCAGAAAAACTGTTTGTTTGTCGCACTAAAAACTAACTAACGGTGACCCTGGGGTCATGGAATTTGAACAATTTTTCCGGTTGAATTTCTATGTTAACGTATCTATTTTCATCTGGCAGCGTTAACTTCCTTGTGAGCTATGGAGCTTTGAAATATCCACCAAACTGTAAAAAAATTAAGTAATTCCGTTAGTTCCACATTGTTTAATTGTTCAGTAAGAAACATAGTTTGACAAAATAGTGTTGAATCTCGGGCGAAGCCGGGTAGTAACTACTAGCACAAACTGTAGAAATTATTATATTAACTGTTTACCAATTTAGAAATTCCATCACTTTATATTTGTAAGCAAGCATTTTACTATTAATGTGTAACCGTGAGTATTAAATAGTACGGACTAGGTATCGATATATTTGCACTTAATAATATACTACCTATCTACCACTAGTCTATAAAGCCCAATTTATACGAACTAATTACATAGTCTAAAAGTTACACGAGATTGTTTGTTAATTTGTTTCTATACGAAATTCCAGGCCGATCAATATAAATTGGGCTTTAGGTTGTATCATTTAGTATGTTTTTAGTATTAAAAACTGGTTTCGCCGTCTGGACATGGTCCCCCGCAGGGAGATTTATCTGGCCCTGTGATATAAAAACAGTAGACGATGTGGTCATAAATTGCTGAAAGAGAAACAATCAGAAAGAAACACTTTTTTTTAAATTGAACATTATAAATAAAAAAAATCATAACATAGAGTAAATCGTACCAGATAAATGACGATAAGATCAAGGTATTTTATGGTTGATTTGAATAAAAAGATTTCTGTGAGCAGATTTATACTAAGGAAGGTTGCAAAATAAGCAATTAATAACATGAATAATAAAAATGAAATAATAACTTTGTATAAGACAACAGATTGTAATTTATTTTTTTGATCGACCGGTTTTGCATAGCCTAAACATCATCAGGGTACAAAATTAGACTGAACAAAAAATACAAAGTGTGCGGTCATATATACACACAGAGTAAACAATAGAATAACATTTAAAATTATTGTTTCTACGAAAATATTTAAAAAAATACAAAATAATTATAGCCTAATTTTAAAAGCAAACCATACCAACTTATTTAAATAATATCAAAAATCTAAAACACAAATATGAAACAGAAAAAGGCAGAAAATAAAAAAAGACAATGGTCACAACCGAGACTCGAACTCGGATCATTTACTCTTTCCGGGAGTAACGCCTTAACCAATTCGGCCATTGGGACCTTATTAGAAAGTGGCATTTTAATCTATCTCATATTTTCATTGGAATTTATTTTTAATTTCTTCCGAATTTTGGCAGCCATCTTATTTTATTTTTGATTATTGATATCAATGCTTTAAAGTTATTTCCACTTTCAATATACCTACTTACATGTGGCAATCTCGTCGATTAATAAATGCAAACCCTATAATGATTGTCTCACCTCTACAAAATATAGTAGTGTTGGCAAGGCCCCGCGCACTTCGTAGATATCACAGAACTATTAATCGATTGGCAGCAATATGCGATAGTATGACATCGTAGGCTCGAATAATATTGTTTTTCGAATTAATTCCTCGGGCACGAGCGAGATCCACTATGATTCGGGAGACAGTGTAATCTTTAATAAATCAACATTATCCTTAAGTGGGGAGGGGGACAGGTTCGAGTTTGGAACAATTGAACGAGGCACGACAGTTAATAAATCTTTCGAAACATTCCGACTTCAATTCATAATTAGTTATAATCCGAACGAACACTATGGGGGGGTACAACTTTGGATATTTTACATGGCTAACAGATGCCCGTTGGAATTCCAATATCATCGAAAGGCGTCCTTGGTTAAGAAAAAGAATCAGGTCACCCACAGATGAAATGGGCTGACAAACTAGAAAGAACTGCCGACTTTTGATGGGTAAGAGCCGCCGAGAATCGGCAAAACTGGATATATTTGATGGAGAACTATGTCCAAAACTTGACACGTCATAGCTTATGAGAAAAAAGAAGATTTAACTTGAAATTATTTTGGTCTATTTTAAAAATGTTTCCGGATTTATATTTATAATGTTCGATCATTTTGAAAAGAACATCTCCAATACACCCACCCTTATAGATCTTCAAGAAAATGCACTGTCAGGATTGAATGATTTTGGTGATGCAATCATTTATTCCATTCGATTAAATATAAATTGTTAAAGGTTTAAGGCTGATTCACACCAACGTCCGGTTCCGCTCAGTGCCGATATTGTTCCGCAAGAGAGCTTATTGATATGGTATGAATATCAATCAAGGAGTATGTGCCAAGAAAAAGTTGTATGGCAGTATATCCTTCTGCCCACCCTTGTGATATTTAACTACTTAGTTAGTTAAATAATTATTTTTAATTGTAAAAATACTAACATCGCAGATTTTTTTTTAATCAAAACCATTTTTTTTATCACTAAATAATATTTTTATTGATTATTAATTATTAAAAATATTATTTAGGGATAAAAAATGGTTTGAAAAAAAATCTGCGTTGTAAGTATTTTTACACTTCAAAATAATTATTTAACTAAATAAGTAGTAAATCACATTAGGTCATTTTGCTGGAGAGCAATTTCAATATGTTTTTTTTTTAAATATTCTTAGGTGAGTGTTTTTCATGATTTCAAATTGAATAAGAATTAAATTTGAATACATTCCAAGCTGCTTCAGTACTTTGCTTAAATTTGCACTTACACAGGACTCCCATAGGTGGAAGTTAGTCATAAAAAAACGAATTAATAAAACAAATTTGTATTCCTTCCACTTTTATTGATTTGACAAAAAAAAATGTAAAAACGAAATGTCGGTAAGTAGATCTCTTAGATGTGTGACATCTCTCGACATAAATTAAAACCTTAATTTAACTTTATACATAACTCCCATCTCCTTGTATTTGAATGTTATACATATTTAAAAAATACAGAGTAGTTTATCCTAAATATTACCGTCCTGTTACAAATACAGGTTTGTGGTTATTTTCGGTTCAATTTGAGAATGATGTCAGCGTTCAGCGTCAGGGCATTGGGTGTTTTCACAAAAACAGTTGCTTGTATATTAGAAACTACAAATAGAGTTGAGATGTTAGTTTTTTAAAACATCATTCATCATTATGTTAAGCGCGGTACAGTTTTATTATCCTCGTCTACACGGTAGGTTGGTAGGTAACATGTCTCTGAACTCATGACAAAGCAATAAATTTTCCATGGCGCATAACCTACTCGTATGATCGGGCTGCAAACAACTGGCAACATTTCACAATCATCACTATTGAAGCCAGCACTTGCTCAGATGATGTGAACAATAATAAAGCCGATGTACAGATGAAACGATCTAGGAAGTTGCAGCTCGGGAATAAGTCAGAATGTAAATATTATAATTCTGTTCGTGATGAAATAATTCAATTTTAGATTTGCATCGATGGACACAATCGAAGCATCTGATTTCGAAATAATTAAACAATTGATATTTCGAAATAATCGATCAGACACGACTACGGCGATTTATATAACAATGCTCACATTTTAAATTCCTAAACCAACGTTATTTTTACAAATAACAAAAAAAATAATGTTGACGTTTCGGTAAATCGGCATTTACTATACGGTTAGTCGATTATATAATTGCTTTTTATTCGAAAAAAATACCGATTACCTTATATAGTCAAAATGTTTCGAATGAATTTCGAAATATGTACGAGTATATATATCTTGGTTTTGTCAAACACTTCTTAATTGTACTCTAATTAATTGTTTACCTAACGTAAAGGACAGGTTTGACGGCCTCCATGGTCGAGTGGTAAGACGCTCGACTACAAATCAAGAGGTCGCGAGTTCAAACTCGTCGTGCGCAAATATTTTTTATTTAATTAATATGTGTCATAACACATTTAATTCATATAAAATAATATGTAGTATATTTGCGGCACGTTTCAGAGTGGTAGATACTCTAAGTATCGCCCTGGTGAAAGACCACCATTCAGAATCGAAACGTTGCTTAAAATGGATTTAGCCATGTTTGGTGACCAGACCTGAATAGCCAGGTACTTTTCAACCTTCCTCTTCCCATATCCTTCCCCTTCCCACTACCTTCAGCCTCACAACATACACCAATTGGGGATGCCATAGACTCACTGGCTCTAGACGATTGGGAGCAGTTGAGACTCTTGTGCTGGATTCATTATAAAAATAAATGCTAGGTTACCTGTACCTGTTACTGTAAATAACTTAAGACATTAATTACATTGTGCACTTTTGGCGAATTGATATTTTCCTGTAATTTTCTCACGGATACACCGCCAACGAAACTAATAATAGTGAGGGGGAAAAAACATCTGAGAATAATTTAATTCATTTTTTTTAATTATGAAGCCATGTTTTATCACACGAAAGTATTGTAAAATAACTAACAAAAATATCGAAAATTCATTTTAACTGTACAGCGACTATAATCCAGAGGTTCCAGTCTTTGGAGTGCATTTATCAGTTTTTAAATAGCTAACTATCGACACCTATAAGGAGTATTTTTAATGAATTTTCTTCACAAATGATTGTTTACCAAACTCTTGGCGCCACAGGAAAAGATTTTTATTTTGTCCTAGAATAATATTTGTCTAAAGAGGGTCAACGCTGTCAAACATTTGCAATCCACTTACTTTATGCGCGTGTTTTCATCTCTTTAAGGAATATTTTTCTTTCCATTCAAGGGGAATAAGAAACATACGTTTTTAAACATGTTTATTATGTATTGAATAAGGTTAATAAATATTTACATGTATACAAGCAGACATTTAGAAGAACATGAACAAAACCATTTTAGTTTCAATATTTGACATTGAAAACAAGAAACAAGTGACTATATTTAAAGTGCCTTGTAGCCCAAACCTGCCTCAGTTATTACCATCGCCATTTAACGCGATTATTGGGGTATACTATTGGAATTCATTATTTCTGCTTGTGATAGCATACGATACATCAATGCAGTCAATGTTGAATGCACATTTACGGCACTTCAATCACCAGCTGAAAAGACAAAGCATAAAGCTGCAAGAATTCAAAACAATAATATTACTACGCCAACTGCAAATGAGGCTAGAATTTGAAAACAAAGAAAAGTTGATACATAAATATGTTTGTCGTTAGCTTTGAGTCACTGATTATAAGTCTCAGCTGCTAGCTATAATCCCTAGTCGTAAGTCACTAGTTATAAATCTCAGTCGTAAGCCATTAGTAATAAATCTTAGCTATAAGTTATTAGTTATAAGTCTTCGTGATAAGATAAATTAAGCTGTAAAGCGCCCTTAATCCATTTTATTATTAAGGTAATTTTCCCACAAAAACGGCGCTATGGAAGTAATCCATTGATTGTTATTATCACAATCTTGACGTATGAGCACGTCAAACTGTTAAATTAATTATAAATACGATAATGACTCTGTTCTTTTGAATTTTACGTAGATTCTAAAATTTGAGAACCATGGCATGTTGCATTGCCAGTGAATTGATTGCTTCATGCATGCATTGGAGATTGTCCTTCCCGGCTGGTTGTTATGCATGACAGAAGATCGTCTAGACATGAAGATATAATACATATACATTAAGACAAGACAGAATCCTCGTATGTTAAGGTGGGCGTAAGACAAATAAATACTAAATAATTAATCACAGACTAAGGTAAAGCCATTCAAAAGGGGAGTATAATATTCGACATCGAATACTTCTACAGCGTGGGAGTTACCGTTAGGCCATTCGCACGTGCGCTGTGAGCCATCCAGAGTTTTATTTTTATTTTTTTTTACGTGAATACCGCACAAGAGTCTCAACTGCTCCCAACCGTCTAGAGCCAGTGAGACTGTGGCATCCCCAATCGGGGTATGTTGTGAGGCTGAAGGTAGTGGAGAAAGGAAGGAGATGGGGAAGGTTGGGAAGTACCTGGCTATTCAGATCTGGTCACCAAACACGGCCAAAGCCATTTCAAGCAACGTTTCAATTCTGAATGGTGGTCTTTCACCAGGGCGATAGTATCTACCACTCTGGAAAGTGCCGCAAATATATTATATTTTATTTTTATATCAATTAAATGTGTTATGACACATATTAATTAAATAAAATTTATTTGCGCACGCCGGACTCGAACCCGCGACCTCTGAATTCGTAGTCGAGCGTCTTACCACTCGACCATGAAGGCCGTCACCGTCATCCGTGGTAGACAACCTCAGTCGTAAGACCGCCATTCAGTCAGTGACTAGGTCTGAATATCCAGCTACTCCCCAACCTTCTCCTTCCCCTCCCCACTGCTTTCAGCCTCACAACATACCCCAAATTGGGACACTCTTGTGCGATAACCACATACAAATAATGTGTAGGTAGGTACTCTTTTTTTATAGCGAATACCGCGCAAGAGTCGCAACTGCCTAGAGCCAGTGGGACTACGGCATCCCCAATTGGGGTATGTTGCAAGGCTGAAGGTAGTGGGAAGGGAAGGGGATGGGGAGAGGAAGGTTGGGAAGTACTTGGTTATTCAGATCTGGTCACTAAACACGGCTAAAGCCATTTCAAGCAACGTATTGATTCTGAATGGTGGTCTTTCACCGGGGCGATGCTGAGGGTATCTACCACTATGATTTGTTGTATAGATCGCGTTATAGTTAACACAGGATTGTGTGTATTGGTGCATATGTACACACTTCCGACAGTGATGTCCTTGCTGAACGTCACTGAGAAACAGCGTTTTGTATTGCTTACGCCTACAGATTGCCATTAGAGAGAAATACACAACAAGTGTACACTTTGATCGAATTAGTAGAGTAATCGGAAAGTTTTGCAGTGTGTTCCCTTTGTTGTATTAAAAATTAACTTCTTTCGAAGTCGAATAACAAGTTGATGTGTGTGATATCTATAACATCTCCCTCTTTTTCATAAACGAGGAATGTAACCCAAGAGATGTTAAGAAATGTAGCAAAAGAGGTATTAGCAGCAGGACTCGTATAGTCAGTTCGAGGTTTATATTCTTAATGATATACAACGTACAACGTGACATTTCAAAGAGACGGGTGCCAAGATATCAAATTCCATTTTTGTTTCAATTTCAGCGTAAATAATAATTATAAAATTTCAACCGTTGATCAAAGATGAAACATGAGCATGGAAGTCGTCAACTCCACGGGTAACTAATCTGTAGCAACCATCAGTAGCCAGACTTTTTTTATCGCGCTTAAATACTAATTTTTGGCGTTGTGACCGCTTTGAAAAGAACTACTTCTCTTGGCAACAGTTCCTACTTCATTCATTGCTCATTGAACAAATACTTCAATTGAAGTTAATAGTTCATTTTAGCGTTCATTCATTTCAATAACTTCGTTTCATTGAACAAATACTTCAATAAAAGTTAGATTACAAAGAACTACTTCAATTTGCAGCAATACAGTTGTGAAGGTGAATTTCAAAGCCTACAAAGAAGTACTTCATTATAAGTACTATAAGCATTGATATAATAGCGAGGAACCAGTTCCAGTTCTTTTCACTTTCGAAACGCTACCGACTAGGACGTGCTTGTTCGTCGAGGAACCGGTTCCAAAAAGAACTGAACAAATAACCGGATAAATTCAAATCTCTTTTTTACGAGTTCGTCTTCAATTGAAGTGTTCACTGTGAAGGGTTCATTTTAAAGAACTAGCAATTCGTGAAGCATTCATAAAATATTGAAGTTTTTCCCAATGCTACTAATTTTAATTCAATTTTCTAATCAGCTAAACAGCCAGTATCGCTCTGGTAAAAGGCCGTTCAGATTCATAATGTTTTTAAATGGCTTTAGCCGTGTTTGGTGACCAGATCTCAATAGCCAGGTACTTCCCAACATTCCTCTTCACATATTCTCCTGCCCATTACCTTCAACTTCACAACATACCCCAATTGGGGATGCCATAGTCTCACTGGCTCTAGACGGTTGGGAGCAGTTGGGACTCTTGTGCGGTATTCACTATGAAAAAAATAGAATAGAAAGCTAATTAGAAAATTACGTTGTTATCAAAATGTAAAAATTAATATTTATTTTCATGTTTGACTAACTATTTTTTTTCTGTATATATGACATTTTTAGATTTTTTATATGAATACCGCACAAGAGTCTCAACTGCTCTCAACCGTCTAGAGCCAGTGAGACTATGGCATCCCCAAATAGGGTATGTTGTGAGGCTGAAGGTACTGGGGAGGGAAGGAGATTGGGAAGAGGAAGGTTGGGAAGTACCTGATAATTCAGATCTGGTCACCAAACACGGCTAAAGCCATTTTAAGCAACGTTTCGATTCTGAATGGTGGTCTTTCACCAGGGCGATACTTAGAGTACCTACCACTCTGGAACGTGCCGCAAATATATTTTTTATTATTTTTATATGAATTCAATGTGTTATGACACATATTGATTAAATAAAAGTTATTGATGCACGCCGGGTTTGAACCCGCAACCTTTGGATTCGTAGTCGAGCGTCTTTCCACTCGACTACGGAGGCCGTCAAGGTTTAGTGGTACTATTACTGTGTATTATGATAAAGTGAAAGGCACTTAGATTTAGGTAGTGAAAAATGTAAACATACGTCGTAAAGAAAGAATCGCCAGGTGAAAATTCAAATCATTGACCAATATGCTTAATAATTAAAAATGCACACTAATTGTAAGAAGGGTCTGTAATATTTCAAACAAATACATTAAACGAATGTACCAAAGATGTAAAATAAGGAAAAAAAATAACAATTATTCATTATGTTATCACTAGTGGTTTGTTACCCGTGAAAAATCACTTGAGATGCGAGGAAAAAATAATAGTTCCCATTTCAAATATAGAATAATGCCTGCTAAAATACATCAAAGGTAGGTACTTTATTAGGTAGGTAGGGATTTGAAAAGATTATTTTCAAATTTGATAATTTCAATCAACATCAGTTCCAAATGTGAAAAGTTCACACTAGTACGTGCTTACTCACAAAGGAAATTATTTATAGTGAATAATCACGTTTCTTTTCAATAACATCACTAATACAATCTCAGACACGGTAATACAGTAGGTTAATGCAGTTTTATTTGAATAGTTATTCATTTATTATTGTTGACAAAATAATATAAATGTTGAATAATAATTTAGTTGAAGATTTTTGTTTATTCACTCTTAAATCTTCGAGTTTTAAAACATTTTAGTTCTAGGTTCTCGGTGGTCATTGTAACCTTCCATACGGGGGCGTCGAATCACAATATCCATCAAAAGGTCGTTTTTTGACCGCCGCACAGATAAGTTTGTAGATCTAGTAGTAAATATACAGGGTTGATAATGCCTGCGTTCGATTCTCGGTCGCACCATTTTATTTTTTTGTTAGTTTTTCTAATTCATATTGCTTAAATATTATTGATACCGTTTCAAAGTTAATTTAAGTACGTAATGCCTTTAATATAATCAAATTGTTGTGTCAAAACAAAGACACACTACAAAGTATTTGCTTTCTACCAAAATATTAAAAGAATTCGCTATACGATTTCTTTTATCCATAAATTCTAAAATTATTTCGTGGAATAACTTGCTAACGATTAGTATAATGAGAAATGAGCATTTCTAGCTGCGGCCTCCAGAAATGTAATATTATAAAAAGTGCCTAGGGCTTATGGTTTAGGGCCTTGAGCTTGGGGCCTAGGGCTTTCGAAGGTCTTAAAACGGCTCTGCTCGGAGGGCTTTTGTTATGTTAACATTATCAGCATTTTACTTTCTTCTTTTTCCTTTCAACCCTTACTGCCCATCTATTGTTACTTGTTACATTCTTCGGTTAAAATGGTTGGAGAAGACGAAGAAAGGTTGACATTATTCTGAAATCCACACTTGTATGTTCATCATGTTATTTGTAGTTTGTATTTAGAAGCTAGGACGGCATTGAAAACCATTTTTTTAATATATTTTTTATATGAATATCGCACAAGAGTCTCAACCGCTCCCAACCGTCAAAAGCCAGTGAGACTATGGCATTCCCAAACAGGGTATGTTGTGAGGCTAAAGGTACTGGGGAGGGGAAGGAGATTGGGAAGAGGAAGGTTGGGAAGTACCTGGTTATTCAGATCTGGTCACCAAACACTGCTAAAGCCATTTCAAGCAACGTTTCGATTTACCAGGGCGATACTTAGACTATCTACCATCCTGGAACGTGCCGCAAATTTACTTTTTATTATTTTTATATGAATTAAATGTGTTATGACACATATTAATTAAATAAAAGTTATTGACACACGCCTGGTTTGAACCCGCGACCTTTGGATTGGTTGTCGAGCGTCTTACCACTCGACCATGGAGGCCGTCAAATCGCCGTCAATATCACCACAACAAAATAATAATGAATTGTTTATTACAGAAAAGTCCGAAAAAAATACAAGACGGGTTTAAGCGTAATAAATATATTAAGAAAGTAACGCTTTCATTGTTTGAATATGTAGAACGGATGGTCGGAGAAAAGAAATTCAGGAAAATATATATGACGCGCAAACGGGCGGACAATGAAGTCGGGGACGCCTCAGGAAGACACGCCACTTTCAAATTGTTCAAATATTTGAATCAAGACAATAGTAGGTTTGCATGAAAGTGAATTTCGCAAAGAGTGTGTTCCGATATAGAGTAATATAGCGTTCCATCATCTCTGCGCACACCTGCAGAAATGGCGTGATAGTTAATTAGTTGAAACATTTTACAACAGGTGTCCCCAAGATCAGTTAAAAATAATGTAGAATAAATCACCATTGAAAATAAAGAGAAAAATATAACTGCCGCTAGTGAACATTTTGTGGATACAAAAAGTGTATGGATTTAAATAATAGTTCATTCGTTAGCTCCTCCTTAGGCCGACTGCAAAGTTAAGTGTGTAAAGCAGACAAGCTGCATCTACTAATAGTGTCCGGCATATCTTTACAGTCAGTAAGTTTATTTAAAAAAATCATAACTATTAGTAGTCATCAATTTCATAAACAATTAGGTAGGTACCTACCAATCGTTTGGAAATTAGTCGTGGTCGAATTACAAAACTGAAAACACGCAAGAGTCAACTACAAAGGCTGGCTTCCTCTGTAGAAATAAATGGTGGAGAAAGGTCAAGCGAAAGGTCTTTTATTTAAACTCAATCGAAATTTGAATAAACCATTAAAATAACTGTTTTATTTTCCAAGTTGGTACACGGAAGTGTCTATAGCATCTAGGTATTTAGTGCCTACTCAATCAAGTGGTTTTCCCCCAGCAATATAAAACAGACCATAGTATAAAGTCTTTACATTTAACTAATACCATTGTTATATGGAAAACAATTGATGGCATTTTCAGCTTACAGAAATATGAATACGTGTTTTTTTGTTGCACGTCTAAATATAAAACATGCGCTTTAAATAAATGTAATTAAAAGAGACAAGCTACGTAATACAGATAAACAGTTCATAATTAAATACTGCAAACAAGTAAATCAAGTCAATCTGTTTGATTAATGCTAACTGCTTCAAGGGAAAAGATTAATATTTTCATTGAAAATGCATTTATCTGCATTCTCGATTCTGCGCAAGAAATCCTTACACCATACAGATCACGGATACGACAGGGGTAATAATATTTATGGAGGTTGTGTTTATAAATAGATCGACAGAGGTGAAAAAATAATACACAATATCGAGTGTTCATTTAACGATGTACACACAAATGTATAAAGACACATTTTTACCAGACTGTAGACTTATTAGGCAACTGACCTACACCAACAACATGATAAATATTTTAGAGATATCGGAGTTACAAAATCCCGTCCATTCATCCACGATTCACGAATACACATTGAAATTAAAATAACTTACATATATCTCCTCTTTAAATTCAGCGGCAAAATGATAAACCCCCTTATGACACTTTGCTTTCAAAACACTCACAGGCTTGCAATAGTTTAATATTTAAAATAATGAAATAAGATGAACATCGAGAACATTCCTGTGAACAAGAGAAGAGAAATAAAATTGACCACGAAGCTAGCAACATACGACACCAGCAGCCGAACAATGCGGCGTGGTCGGATTTGAGTAAAAAGCTACCTAGCGGATACATTTTTCAACGCCTTTCTGTCATAGCAACTGGCAGATATTATGCTTTTACGTTTTGCGTAGGTGCCGTAAATTTTAATTCCGTATTATTATAGCTGGTTTTATAAAGATCGATTTGACGCAGGGCAGGCAACATACGAGTATGCATACCACAGACAAATCCTTTGCCTGGGAATAGAAATAATGTGACACACGTAGAACTTATCTTGTGAACGAAATATTAAAAATTTCGTTTAAAAATTGTTTCTCTTCATAGAAAGTATTTAAAAACGTTATTCTATTAAAGCCAAATGGTAGTAACGATGTGATTGTTTTGAAAAAAATATATTTCGAAAGTTTTTTTTCTGTAAAACATTTTTTTATGAATAGTATTAAATGCTATCTTTTGTTTTATTTTACTGCATTTTATTTATATTTGAGGATATGCCGCTGACAGGTCATAATCCAGAATAATCTAATGATATTCCCTCCCTCCTACCCTTTATATTTTTTGAAAAATGTTAAATTTTTAACACTTGAATGATTAACATTTATTTTGAGTCTTCTATTTATTAACATAATTACATGTTTTTTAACTTACAAAAATGATAACTTTTGTATATGTTTTTATAATTTGTGGAAGTGTTTATTTTTATTTTAGACCTAAAATCATTTTACAGGGGCACAATGCAATATACTTTTTGATCACAAATAAATGTTAGTGATGATAACTACTTATCTACCCCTGGAATTCTTAAAAATATATAAATATTATATTTTTGACAAATCAAAAACGAAAATAAATAATTTTAAAATTATTCTTTTTACCACTTTTATTTTTTAAATAAATTCAATAAAATTTTATAAACTGATATTAAAGATACTATAGCTTACACAAATAGTTTCAATTTGTTAAAAAACAACAATACAATTTCACTTCTTGGTTCATTCACATTCACACATCATCTCATACACACTCTTCTGTTATTCTGAGTCCTTATATGGGCCGACTCAAGTATTTGATTCACTTGGTCGTGCCATGTCTTCCTCAGGTATCCCCGACTTCTTCTATCATTCACTTTTGCATCATATAGACACTGGAAAGGCAAAAGGGCTTAGGCGACACTTTAGTAAATAGTTAGTTAAATATACAGTTGTTTTCTGCATCGAATGCTCTGACTCCTGTTTGAGTCTGAAGATTTTTGTGACGCTTTAGCCATGTAAAATAAATGTACCATTTGGAAGAAGGCTTGGCTCAAGCGACACAAGTTTAGGTTCTTTTTTTTAGCTTTTGTCGCTTCAGGTAACTCAATTTGATCACAGAGTTAACTTTTTTTCAAAATCCAACCAGGTACTCAAGACTTTAATTAATTTTAAAAAGCTCCGGTATAAACTTCCCAAAATAGTTCTTCAGCCCTTTTGCCTTTTCGGCGTCGATATATTCTCCTTACACTCCTTTCTTCGTTTATCCACTCTACATGCCCAAACCATCTAAGCGTACCTTTCTTAATTTTATTCATTATGCTTACATCAGTCTTGCATTCTTTCCGGAAGTCCACATTTTTCTTCAACAATCTTTAAATTATCAAATAAATATTTTTGAGCTTTAAAAATTTTAACTCAAATATATTTCTTAAAATTTATCATATAATTTAAGAGTATTATATTTTATTTCAATATAAGGATAACAAATTGGTCTAATTTATTTTTTTTTTTAGTATCATGATCGATTTCTATGACATCGCAGCATTTAGGCAAATTATGAAAATAAACTAGATTAAAATCAATTCTGACATTAAGTTTTCATAAAATTATTTTCTATCATTTTCATCATCAACCAGAAATGTTTCCTATTCTAAGTATTCTTGGCTTCCGATTTGGCCAAACAATCTATTAAAACAATGGATGTGTTAAATAAAAAAAAAGTTCTTTCCATCCCTTTTTTAATCCTTTTTGCGACAGCAATACTCCACAAAAGGCAACTACGATGGTGAGGATGTTTAAAGCTTTGGGTAACTTCAGTCGATGAAAGCATAAAATGGGTTAGTTAAAGAGGTATTAAACTTTGTAAATATTGAATAAAGGGCGTTCTAGAAAGCTATTGAAAACTAAATGACAGGCCTGATACTAATCTAATCTTACAGCCAGTTTACAATACAACTACATAATAACATTCTTAATGTTGTGGTTCTTCTTCAATTTGTTGAGTTACTTGAGGGAGATAGGTGTGGAATCTAAGAGCGGCATTTGTCCAGTGACGAGCAGGTGCCTGATGCTGGGGAGATATCAGGGCGTCGGCCATGACACCCAGTCTGACGGCTCCGCTGTAGCTCTGGATCGTGAGGGACATGCCTGAAAAAGAGGATAATCATGAATAAACAGCTTGCAACTAACTAACATACGAGTATGTTTAGTTTGTTTGTAATGTTCTAGTATTTTACCTTGGACATATGATGTATTCTTTAGAGTTGCTTTACGAAGGCATTAATTAAGGCGAAATCATTGGGTTTGACTGGTCTGGAACCCCAAAATACATGAAAAAAAAACACTGGACCCTGTGCAGAAATGGGCGGTCCATTTAATAGCTTCCCCTATCTTAAAATAAATGGATTGCAGTCTTTGGAGCACAGACGTCAGGTGAGAATAGTGTTCTTGTTCTACTGGTATTTTAATGGAAGATGCTCCGAAGAACTTGCGTCATTGATCCTTCGACTCTGGTGCACATCCTAAACAAACACAACAAACTCTTGCCCAACATTTGTACACGGTTGACATTTGCCAGAAGTGAACGGGTCACTTCTATTTCTCGTTCTTGTATTCTACAGCTCAGCTGTGGAATGATTTACTGGCCTCTATATTTCTATAATTCAGGTTCACTCCTTCCATTCCTCAAAAAGACCCACCACACAGAAGACCCCTCAAAGATGTGGAGTCGAAATATGTAGATGAATTAATTTGCTGGTCAAGGCATTATGATGTAAAAAATAGTTTTACCCTTGTCATAATAAACAATCATAAATAAATAAGTAATTAATCTGTGGGCTTACTTATATTTCCTTGCGGAGGTCGCCAGCACAACAGAGATGAAACTTCATGGTCCCAGCGAGTTATCCGTTGGGCAACACTTGTTCCTTCTGCCACTTCTGTTAAAGCCACAGCATATTTTCTGGATCCATAATTCAATGCTATTCTTGAGAGAACAGCAGGTACAGACTGTGTGATATAAGAACGCCATCCACTGAGAGCATAAAGCGCTCCTTGGCACTCGCAGACTCTATTCATTTCTTCCGCTATCGATAATATCTCTTGACTTCCATTTCCCATGCAGCTGTCACCAACTGGTAGAGTCAGATATACCATTCCGTATCTTTTTAGATGGCGGCAAGAACACCCATTATTTCCAATGGATGCCAGAAGAGTATCACATGTCACTGTTCTTGCGGTTGCTAACACCGCATCAGGAACTGTTAGATCAGCTTGTATAAAGTATTCTTTCAAACAGCAGGTTGTCATTGCAAGTAACACTTCAGTTTCAGAAACCTTATGTGACAGGGCGATATCTTTAATCCATTTCCTGGAAACGGGTTCCGACCATGATACAACTTTTCGTCCACACGTTGACATAGTTTGCAAATGATGCTGTTCCTTATTTTTATCTCTTAAGAACAACTCTCGTATTAAAGTCATTGGTGCCCAGTAAATCAACTTACTAATATAAGCTATCTCTTTACTTGCAGTGTATAAAAGTGGCATATAGTCACATAGAAATGCAACAACCGTACTCGGATACATATAGTATTGACGTTTCAAGCAAGAGCGGAAAGCCATGTATTCGTTATATACCGATACGGGAAATTTCATAAATATTGAGATATTAACCCTCAAAAAGAATTTTATTGCATTAAGGAACACTGAGGCTGGGTTAAATGTAACAAACCCAGAAAATAATACATTCACTAGGGTCAGACCTCGTCTTACAGCTTCTCGGTGAAATGTGGACATAAAGTGAGCTACGTATGTAGCGGGATCACTTTTATTCTGAGAAAAGTGTTTCCTGAATTCTTTGCAAGCTGACGTAAATGTGATCAAAAATATTGCAGCACAATGGAAAACTCCTGGGTATTTCTGCAACATTTTTGGAGACTCGATTGGGTCATACTCCGAGATGAACTCATTCCAGCGATTGGAGAAGCTATCACTCAACCTGTAATATAGAGATAGCAGTGCTCTAGGAGTTTGTAGAATATCACACAGAGGATTCTTAATCTTCTTCTCTTCAACATCAGACGGTGCACCTTCACTAGTTGGAGAGTGGCACGGTGATACAAAGCTATCTGCTTCTGGTTGGAGCAAAAAGAAATCACCGATATTTAGATCACCTTCCTCTTCAAGTAGTACATGATGCACCCTTATTAGGATACCATATTTTTGTTCATTCGATATAATGTTTGGAATGAGGATGATTTGCCATGGTGGTGCATTTGATGGAAGGTATTTCGTTACAATTTCGCTAATGTGTTCCTGAAATAAATTTGTAACTACACATTAGTTTTATATTATACAATATAACATCATTCAATGAAAACTTAGAAATTAATACAGAAATAACTTATCGTTAGATAAAAGAAGCCTACTAAATAATATTATTTATTACCTGTATATTTTGTTCGGTTATTGGACGTCCCCTGAATTTTGGGTTACCAACAATCAGATGATTTTCTATGTCAAACTGAGATGACATCATCCAGGCATAGTTTCCCCAACAGGAGACCAGAATGGCTCGTAGTTTTGGAAAACGTAAATTACCCGATCTGTCTATCTTTCCCACTACATGCTCCATTAATGCCTGTTGTATCAGTAGTGGCTGGCATGTACCTGGAAAAAAAAAAATTTATAAAACAATTCATATAATGTGCAATTTGTACAATCCGGCCGCCCTTCGGTTCCCTGTCCAACAAAAATCTGAAAAAATTGAATAATATTCGAAAAAAAAATCTTAATGTGCTGTCTTATCTCTTAATGCTAACCATAAATCTTAATGCTAAACCATGATAAGTGATAAAAAATAAGAATTTTAAGAGATCATGTTCCAGCTTTAATTTAAACAAATTCAGCTGGATGTATTGAATTTTAAAACAATGACAATGATTTTCATTGGGAAAAGTTGTAAGCATAAATGAAAATGTTTTTTTTTTATTGGTGAAAGAACATTCTACATACTTCTCAACCTATCTGGATTGAAAATAATTCATAAGTACAAAGTTCACAGACAACAGGTGTACCTACACTTAAATAGTCATTCCTAAAATCAATCAAAATAGTTTAAAATGCCTTTTCTTAGTTTTTTTTCTTTGCTATGTATTTACTAGACGTTTAAAAAAATGGTCTGGATTTGAAAAAAAAAATTGTTACATGCAACGTTTTTCCAGCAAGTCCTCAGATTTAATTTCTATAAAATTACAACAATCTTTATAAGAGGACACACCACCCTAGAAATAAATCACTGAGGGGTGTTCAATAAGTATTCGTCACAATAAAATAAGAACTCGCGTTAACATCTCTATCCGCTGACTCTTAGACAGGGACTGAGCTCAAAACGGCTTGAGGCAAAAAGGTGAGAAGAAAAAAAAAAGAATGCTGCAAGACATATAGGAGGGTCATAGGGTCGAGTTTACTGTGGCAGGTCTAGAAGGGTGTTATATAAGCTTTTTGTTTACCACTCACAAGCACAACCGCAGATTGCCAACAGTTATATGGTGGGGTACCTTTTATAGTCATGAAGACATTGATGACTCCTTGATTCCTGTGAGTGTCCAGCAGAGTTCTGATGGAGTCTGACTTTACAAAAGTCACGTACGGGAATTTGTTAGCAAGCAGTTTCATCCATAGCTTTTTACATATCCTTACAGCTGTAAAAAGTTAAAGTCATTTGTGATATATGTAAATCAATGCCATCTACATAATACATAAATTAAAGAGTGAATTATTTACAATATTCTAACCTCTTGTATGAAAAAATCATAAACGGGTTAAGATATTAAGAAATATCTGATTTTAAAATGAAATCTCTATTGAAAAAAAAACCTTTCAGGAATAAATGTAGAAAAACTTTACTTTATACCTCGAAGAATTAAAGAGAAAGTCACAGTAAGCCACTGCCTGAAGGTGTGTTATGTTATTAAGTAGATTGAAACTATGATTTGCATTGAATACTCTTTAATTCAAGGATCAAGGACTGGGGGCCCATCGCTCAGATAAAAGAAGAAAAAGATTTTCTTTTAATTGCCCTAGGACCTCCAGATCTTAAACGTATGCTAAGTTATTAGCTTGAGTTGGCATATGATTGTGATAAAATGCTACAGGTCTCTGGTAAAACAACTGAGATCATTTTCTGTATAGGTTTCATGAAGACATGATAAGGTGCGGACAAAATATTGTGCCACATCCTAGCAGTAAAATTTGATTCCTGATTGGTTGAAGAATTAAAATTCCGCTTGATAAATTCACACCGTCCCAATGATATAAAAATATGTACATAATATCATACCATGTCGATTTTACTTACCAAAATAATATGCGATTATCAATGGTAAAACAATTGCAGCACATGTAAATAAGACAATCGTAAATATGTGAGCAAGAAAACCAGTTTTTCCTTTGCCATTTCTTCCATCCTCGTTAGCCATTTTGTCAGATTACCGCTACCATAGACGGCCCAACACGGTGACTATGGCTTTAATATAAATCTAGAAATTAAATACACTTTATTATTCTAACCTTTTCATAGCATTCCCAGTCTGTGCACTCTATAAAGAATAACAGGCCTCCGCAGTGCTCCTTGGATTATTTACTATTAATAATATGAATAAATTTAAAACTACTACAAGATTGACAAAGTTAAAATATTTAAAAAATCATTAAAGGGAACAAAATGACTCTTCTAGAGGTTAGAGAATACAAAAATCACCTACCCGCTAGACGTCAAACTGACAAAATCGAGGCATCCAAAGGTTTTCTTTTCCAAGTGAAAAAATGGATGAAAGAGGTTTGTAAATATGGAATCACAGGAAGTTACGATTTTCAGCGAATAGACAAAGGAATATATTCTCTGCTAGAGGTCAATTTAATTACAAAGTTTTAAAATTATTAGGAAATGCTGCTACCGAGATAACTTTATTATTTTTATGATTATTTGTTTGATTTTCTTCACCTTTATCTGCTAATTATCTGTAGTGGATACAAAGGTAAACTACTGTCAAATATTTGATGAGTCAAAAAAATTATCTTTATGAAACTCTTTAGGGGGGGATTGATGTCCCCTTAATACTTTGAAGCTATGTTGATTGCATATTCACTATTTCACAGGCGCCATGAATTGCCACTTTGCGCATTCTGTGGTTTCAATATTACCTACCACCGCGGGACACGGAGACTTTTGTAGCGTAATGGAAAGGTTATTTCAGGTAAATTCGGTGATTATTGTTAAATTTGATTGATCTTATAACATTGTCAATGCAGCTGTCGCAAATAAAAAAATACGATACAATTATAGAAACGATTTTATACGTTGATCGTATTTGAAAATACGGAAATTATTTACAGTTATTCGAAAGATTTTACGGTGTGCTCTTTTTATTGTATTAATAGTTTTGTTTTCAATTTCACTGGAATTTTATTTTACGAAGTCGATTAACAAATTTGAAACATGCTGTATGCAGGCGATGGTGTGTTTATGTCAATTCTGGCTTTGATACCTATACTCCCGTTTCAGCACAAGTTATGTATAACAATATTATTGCTTGGTTAGGAGTTCTGGCGTAGTGCAAAAAAAATAATTCAGCTATTTTTTGGTATTAAATGTTAACAATAGTGGTCAAGGTAAAACAGTGGTAAACAACGAAAAAACTCAACATGTTTATGTAAGCCATTTTAAATATTGTTTTTAAGGACAATTACGAGTTACGTGCATACATAAGGTTGACTATTTTAATCTTGCCTGGTTTCCTGGAGTAATCCACAAAGTGTATGAAGGGTACAGGGGAATAGCAAGGTTTATCACAAGAAAGCGCCCTTGATGTGAAATTCTTTCCCGAAAACGGCGCTATAGATATTAACTAATTATTATTATTATTATAAGAATACGATTCTTCTGAAAATTACTTTTTATACTTTGAAAATTATGATGGAAAAAAAATCTTGAAAAAAAAAATCGTTTAATTATGTATGCAAATAACTTGAGTTGACAATTTCTGTTATATAGTATTCAATACTATTCAAAGAATATGAATATGTTTTTAGGTACTTTGTATGATTCTTCTACCTCTATTGACTATTTATGTTATATTATAATATACCTGTGTTAAATTTAACCTGATGAAAAACTAATTTTGGTAGTTAAGCGGGCTCATTTTAAAATGAAGAATTAAAAATTCAAATATAATACATCAATACAATATATGTTTCCACCAACGCCAACTGAAAACTAAAAGGAAATCCCGAGGTAAATGTATTTAAAATACGTTTACTGTAAGCCCGTGCCCAACTTTTGAAGAGTTTTACGAAATGCCTAAGGTTGATTCAGACTGAAGGTTGTTGTATCGATTTTAAATTATAACAACAGAAAAGCTCCTTTGTTAATAAATAATAATTAATACTGTTAACATTATTTTACTTTTTTGTGTAAATTTCTCCCAAAGCAACAAACACAGATGGCACAGATGATACAAATTATACAGATGCTTAGTGATTACTTACTGCCATGCTGAGCTGGTTTTTCATAGTCTAGTGTAAATTGTTTATATCACAAGTGATCCATGGCGATAAGAAAATAAAACATACTATAAATACACACTCGTGCAAGAAAATGAATAAAAAAAATTTAAAAACATTCATCGCATATGAAAAAAAAAATTACAGACATGTAACATAGTATATAAATGAGTATAGGTAATAATGAGATCATCTGTCTAGCAACGCCATAAAACCTCGTGTTTATACTCGTAAAGTACCAACAGATGTTGTTAGATAAAAATATATATATCTATGTACACACATCATTATTTTTAATTGTTATGAATCTTACTTGTTTTTTCTTCAGACGATTTTATGAAAACCACAATCCAGAGTTAAAACAACCACCAAAACTATTTTCACACGTAACTCTAGAAAAACTGTCAGACCTAGGAAAACCAAAGAAGCCTTGCCGTAATATCAAACACTCACTAAAATGTTAACTATATACAAATGGTTGTTGTATCGTGTACGATCTATATTGGTCTGAGGCAATAACTACACGTTCTTTGACCCAAGAGATGTCAGATTTATTTACTGTTTATTTATTTACGGCCAAGAGCGAGAAGTATCCGACAAATAGTGAGGATCCGGTATTGCTTTGATAATAATTTATTGACGGGATAAGAAATATGAGAATTCGTCCATTGTTTGTTTGGGACGATGTTCACAATGACGAAATGAGCTGATGACTTATAATTTCTGCACGATAACAAATATTTTTATCTATAATGCTTACCATACAATTTTATAGTCAATAATCAGGCAATTTACCAATTACTGTTTAATTATAAGGGAAATAGGAAGCTCTTATCATTATTGATAGCTTCATGCGTATCGTAGTGTTTGTTATTATATCAAAATACAAAAAAAAAAATCAATAATTTTTTCACCTGCATTGTTCTAGATCAGTGATTCCCAAAGTGGTCTATATCGACCCCCAGGGGTCGATTCTGACCTGCAAGGGGTCCATGTCAATGAAAAAAAAAATTGGGGGTGCATGAGACGTAAATAGGGGTCCACGAGAGTGGATTTCATTTAGGCAGGCCGTCACCAAAATGTTGGCTTCCCGCAAATGTAATAATCCACCTCACAGATAGTACCTATGCAGGTACTTACGTAATACTCTCTTATAATAGACATTAATTCCCTAATTATTTTAATTATAATAATTTTTTGTCGATTTGCTAGTACTTTTCGATTTGAGATCTCTACCGACTAGTACTATTTTTTGGCGAGTTTGACTTCAATTGAAGTGTTCATCGCGAAGGGTTTATTTCAAAGAACTAGCAGTTCCTGAAGCGTTCACAAAACTTTGAAGTTTTTCCCAACGCTAAAACAAAACAATATTATTAAAGTAGGGGGTCTACACAAAACAAAGAAATCGGCAAGTGGTCTACGGGACAAAAAAGTTTGGGAACCTCTGTTCTAGATGTTCTAAAAGTTTTGTCATTTTATCGATTGCACGTTTTTTAGTTTTATTTTAGTTATTTGCACATTAAAGTTTACAAAATAACTACTTTCAACTCGTATACTTTTGACAATATTAAATACAACTAATTATTATAACTTATATATTACTTGATATTACATACTAATGGATTTTATACGGTTTTTACAAACTATTTTTAATTTATTTCAAATAGTTTGTAAAATTGGTATAATTTTGATGGTTTCCGGCAGCGCATTATATTATTTCATCCCTTTTAAAATAAACTGTTTTACCTGTTCGATTTATTATCTTTTGGTAGTCCTTGTATTATGTATGTGAATATCCACGTGGTAAATAATTTTGTTAGAAAAATATTTTGGTTAAGAGTTGTTTTTTTTTAAAATTTTATGTATATATCAATGTGTTTACGTCTGGAAACATACGCACTTAGAGTACATATAGTGGTATCTATCCAAGGCAGTGTAGTCAGTTTTTGATGATTTTTGCCGGACTCGGCAGACCTGGGCGTGGCTAGGACTAGGGTTAGGGTATTTATACATCTATTCATAGCACATGTCGACATAATGTTTTTGATTATTCGTATAACCACTTTTTCACAAAATTGTTACCAATAATATTGTGCATATAACCTAAAAAAACCGTTTAGTTGTGTCGACTTTAGTCGCATATGAAAACATGTGGGCGGAGTCCCCGCAGACGCGGGAGACCAAAATCATCTTTACGGTACATAAAAGCGGTGTGATATTTTTGTTGTCTCTTTCTCTCTCATGGTGTACGACGTAAAAACCCGGAGAAAGTGATTTGTCGCAAGTTTGTATAGGTTGGGTAAAAAGAATAAGCTCTCTTTTCCATACACTGTTACTCAAAGCATACGCTTGTTTGGAGTCGATCAATTCCAAAGAGCCTCGAGATTATTTGAAGATGTCAATTTTTCATTACGTCATCTTAAGAATTTTGTATATACCTACCCATTTACTAAATTGTTAAATAAGATTTATTCGAATTAATAATCTATCGTACAATATTAAAAATTTGACAAAAAATGTTGGTAAGAAAGTTGAAAATATAAAATTCCGATAGAGCAACATCAGGAGAATAGGGTAGATGTAGAAAAACCTAACAACCGAGTGCTTTTGTAATTTTAATTCTAAATAATCAGAAAGATCAATTTTTGTACTTTTAATCAAATGAAACGCAATGACATTGAAAAATTCCGTCAAAAATAAATTTCGAAGCACTGTTGAATCAGTGAAAATAAACCTTCAAAGAAATGTGTTTTAGTCTTTTTAATCATGCTGTTAAATGAATAGGTGTCTGAGTTGCGCCAAATCATTAACTCGAGAAACTTTGACCTTTGGTAGATTAAAACACAAACAGTATATAGCATTGTTCCTGTGTGCACATGAAATATATGTATAACAATTATTATTCACATTAACATCTTATCTGTCCATGTTTGTTGTACACTCCGTGCCAGTGAGCAAATAGCACACACACATGAAATCATTCTGAAACGGTAGATCTATAGCGATTATTTAATGTATTTCCGAGAATTTTCTGAAATAAAAATAAACAACGATGAGCATGTTTCGAAAATAAATTTCCATTATTTATTTAATTGCTACATCGAGATGAAAGACGGAAAACAGTATTTCTGAAAATAGTCTGAAACTGCGTGAAGACATTAAACACGCTTTATATGAGTATTATTTTAATAATGTCATAAAACCTCCGAAAAATGTACTATTAAGAAAAGCCAAAACTTCAAGAAACGGCTGCATTATTTTTCAGCTACGCAGTTATGACGGCCTCCGTGGTCGGGTGGTTAAGAGGCTCGATTAATTTTTTTAGATATTTCATTACAAAATAATAACTATTAAAAAGACATTTTCGGCCTTCTGAAAAGTGTTTATAAGTGTTACAAGCGCTTTACAGAAGGCCGAGAAGATGTTAATGACGATGAGCGTCCTGGAGTTGTGGAAAAATAAATCATGGATTTTATTATTTGATCCATTTTTTCAAAAGTAAAAAATCTAAGAACACACAAAAACGTAACTAACCTTTCCAGTTGTCAAAAACAAACCACTAATCCAAAATGGCTGATAATGCTAACATATGATAAACATATGTGTACCAACAAAACAAAAAAAATCGATAATCGAATGTACACAGCCCGCGAAAATTCAATATTCACCTTTTATTTTGAACAGGCCTCGTATATTGTAGTATATTTGCGGCACGTTCTAGAGTGGAAGATACGCCTTAGTAAAAGACCACCATTCAGAATCGAAACGTTGCTTGAAATGGCTTAAACCGTGTTTGGTGATTAGATCTGAATAGCCAGGTACTTCCCATTCTTCCTCATCTCCATCTCCTTTCCCTCCCCCAACCTACAACCTCACAACATACCCCTATTAACGGTCCAGACGGTTGGGAGCAGATGGGACTCCTTTACGGTATTCAATACAAAAAAGCTATTTTTGTTTCGGAAAACATTTCTGAAACTTGTTAAAATTAATAGTTACATAAAAAAATCTTATTTCTGCCTTTGTATTGCAAAACTGTAAAAGGTGTTGTAAATATATTATAAGCGTAATCTTACATAGACTTCATTCCATTCGCGCTAATTGTAATGGATAACCCTTGATCTGTTCGATAAACGAGTACGATTATTATGTTTTGTAATTTTTTTTTCCTAATCACAAATGCCTAATAATATGAATATTTAATGTAATGGTACTCGCACCTGTGACAAGTCGTTTCGGCGCTCGGAACAACCCTGCTAACCCTCCTCTTATTTTAAAATTGAGGCTTTTATCGTTATGAATAAATACATTGTGGCGAGTAAATAGTAAGAAAACGTTATTTTCCATTAATTTTATAACTATAAAATAGTACATATACGTGTATATTTGAGTATATATGTAGAGTTTCACGGTGTGTTATTACTCGCTGCTAAGAAGGGAATGCAATTTAAAGTGGAATGAAGGGGTTGCAAATAAGTATATGAAAAGAATAGTCTGGCAGAGTGCCGATGAAGGTGGTTTGTTACTGGAGACTAATTTAGCAGTTTAGTCACTAATTTACTGACTGGATCTAAAATAGCAGAGTAGCGTCTTTTATATCGTAAAATCCATTGTTCCCACCTCTGCAGCTGGGAAGTCATCGTCCTCCGTTTGATTTTGCAGGAGCCCCAGAGGCGCAATGCTTTCGTTGCATCAGCTAGTCTGTGAAATGTTCTCAACTTTGTTACATCAGCAGTCTGGGCCAACGTTCCTGAATTCGTTGATTTGTGCAGCGGATGGAGTATTTTGCTCCCCATATATATATAAAACAGACATGGTGCTCTAAACTTACATACCTACATGAATTTTAAAGTATTATCTAATAATAATAATAAAATGTTAGTGACTAAATCAAATTTACACTTTGTCGTATGCTTTAACTGTAAGAGAGGCACTTTTTAAATAATTGTAATTAAAAAAAAAGTTTGTCATCGCTTCTTAAATCTACAATAATTGATTGTCCAATTCCGCTATCCTTCTCATATCTGATCTGAACATAGGTAAATGCAACTACTAAAATATTATTAATGACATTTTATTTACCCACGCAACTGTATGACATAGTGTATGTGTGCAAAAAATGTATACATTATAAGTAAGTAGCATCGTAAAAGATTATCTGTGCAGTCGGCCCAAAGAGAATTTTATTACACATTTTTATTACTGTTCAACGATTCTTTTCTTGTGTAACGACAAAGAACAAAACAGGTTTCAAATTCTTTAAAATAGAGCAATGAGAATTATACTTAGGCGAAATAGATACTCAAAAGTAACTAAAATGTCAGAGGAACTAAATTGGCTTACAGTAAAACAGATGCTAACATTAAACACATTGATGTTTGTACATAAAATGAAGAGCAACTTGTTACCAAAATATTTTTTCTGACAAAATTATCTACAATGTTGATATTCACAAATATGATCCAAGGGCATGCAAAGAAATTAGACTTCCAGAAAAAAATAAAGCCAACACACAAAATAGCTTACTATATAAAGGGAAATCTTATAATGCTCTGCCGGAAACCATCAAAATTATGCCTATCAATAAATTCAAAATAACATGTAAAAAATATTTAAAATAGTAGTATATAAGTTAAAATATTAAAAAGTTAAGAAGAAAATGAAATAATTAGTTACTTTTAAGCTTGAATGTACAAAGTAACTAATATAAAATAAATAAAACAAAACAAAAGAAACTATTGACAAAAAAACTATTTTAAAACTACGATTTTTCTGTTTCCGAAATACAGTAGCAATGTTCCCGATCTTATCTATATCCAAAACGGTATTAACAAACAGTGACGACTCGTGACTTCGTAATATACTAGAGTGCTAAGATTGAAAAAATACGACGTTCTTGATGTTGTTGTAGATTTTTATTTATTTTTTTAAGAAAATTTTCAGGATATTTCAGTTTTGGTGGTTAACTGCACGGCTTGCTGAAAAATCTTCACACCAAAATTCAAAAATCCGTAAAAAAATATAAATTGTTTTCGGTTATGACAACATCAGTAATGACCTTTATTTTAAATCTAAGCACACTAAAAAGTCACGATCCGCCACTGATACCAATAATATTATTTTTTATAATCTCATGGTGCTTGTTGTGAGTGAAAAGAGCGGAAACGGAAGTAAGACAAAAGTAATATTACAATATTGTATGATTATAATAATATCAGCTAATTGTGTTATTTTTTTTAAAATTCATGTCATGTGCTGTTTTACGAAATGTGAAGGCAGCAATGCAAATCGTATCTAAACAACTAATTCCATAATATGTAATTTATCAACTCAATATTCATGATCATACCAGCAGGCAGAAAAAAAATTCATCATGTTTTTTTTGATAGGTGAAGTTTTTTTTTTCATTTTTGCACAACACGAGAATCGAACGACAATCAGTCGCAAAATATTTTAAAATAGAAGGTTTCTTTAGAGAGATAATTAATATAAACGTAAAGTTTCATCATCATTAATTTATTGTATGAAAACTGGTAATTTTCACTTTTTTCTGTGGGGCCAACAGCTCGGCTGTAGAATGATTTTCCGGCTTTAGTGTTTCCCAACTATACGTTTATATTAAATAGAAAAGTTATAAGGATAAATAACGGGGGCATGAGAAAAAATGAAAATTTATAAAACTGTTTTGATGGCTTAATAAACATTGTAGAGAGTTAAATCAAAGTCAAGGCAGAATCTGATCACAATCAATAATTTGTCCCGCAAAAATTATAGCGGGCTGGGAAGAAGAATTTCCTTATCTTTCTCTTCCCGGCAGCGCGCAACTAGTAAGTAGTATCCAAATATTGCGCAAAAACCAAAAAATTAGACATCCAACATCTTCTGACTCTCATACATCTGCTCTGTCTGACTTTGCTCTTCACTCTGCCTCGCTACTACATCTTGACTTCTGCATTTCTTCTTGACCACCGCCCACCTCCTTGGACCGCCTGACTACAGCTCTACGGACCAGACCTGCCGCATCAACCCCGGACAAGTCGCAAAACCAAGTCAAAACATTACCCAATAATCACTACCAGTCTTTCCCCTTAGAACGGGACTGACCTACTTGAAGCACTCCGTGGATCAGGACCACAGCCTAATTTACAGTTCTTGTGTACCGGATACGTCTGGTACAACTCGACCGGTCGGTAGCTGAGTGGACAAACGCGTCGGATTCCCATCCGGGCGTCGTGGGTTCAATTCCTCTGCTGGCTAAGTCCTCCATCATTACACAAGCAACATCTTCCGCTTATTATGATGGTAGTAGGAGTTTTTCAAATATTGTCAGGTTATTCGTAACCAGGGAATGTTTGTCTTTCTTTGTAAAAAAAAATAACAATCTTTGAAAAATGAAAATAAAAAAAGACACAGAAAATAAAAAAAAATTAGGATGTGACCGGTCACATTTTTAAAAAATTACATACCACACTACATTTTGCCCTATATCAGAGCAAAGTTATCAAAATAATAGTTTGGCTGCCCCACTTCATAACATATCAATTATAACAACATTTATAACACAGTTAACATCTCCACAACTAGCATACCCATCTGTATTCTGAGTTCTACGTTCTTTGTTAGTGTGACTTGATGGCAGCCAGTGATCAGAGATGTTGAACAGATGAGGAAATTAACAGGCTCCACGCTTATTGTTTATCACATCAAACTGCTGAAACGCCCATCCTTGTTGCACATTGTCTACGTCCAACGCCGGATCCACCATACGTTCAAACTGTGCAAAAAACATAGGCGTCATCTCTGAACGGCGCCGTGAAAATAAAGATCTTATTTAAATTTACTTCAAATATTCTCTAAATCATATCAAAATTTCCCCATATCATTTTAAAATTACCCACATCATGGGGTAATTATGTTTTTTTTTATTGCGCTGGCAGTATCTCTGTGCATTGAACGACTAGCGAAAATGTATGGGGAGTAGATTGTTGTCACGGATTTTTTTACGTATTGCGTAGTGATTATTTGGACGTAAAGTCTATTTTTATATGGAGTGTTATACGTTAAAGTTCTGAGAAGCAAAGTCTACAACCGATCACCGAGCCTGTTGCTTTCATACAACAGTGTAAATGCACCATTGGAGATGGAACATATTTTTGTCACGGCGACATTTTACCAATGATTTTGCGCTTATTTGGTTTCGTTTACAGTAATATCTTTTAAGAGTTTATTTTTCAACATAGAAGCAAAGCAAAGCTAGCAGTCCATAATGGAGCGTTTATACCAGCCCAGGCAGTGAGTCATAGAGTCATGGAGTTGGCAGAGGATATAAATAAGATCCTTGAAGCGTATGTGCGGGACGTAAAAAGTCATCCAAGATATATTTTCAAGAATATGTCTATTGTATATCAACTAAGGTGATTTTTAGAAAATTGCTAATACCCATCGAAATAATGCCTGAAACATAACTAAGCTTGTGTAATTTGCTGTGGTAAATATGTTCGCTGATTACTTCAAATGTGTTGACGATGACCAACACAGACGAAAAAACTCCAGATTTTAACATTTATTAATCAATCGATATTACAAAATAATATTTTTAACCTACAGTATTGAAAGAAAAATCATTAATCTGGATGCAAGAAAATCAGCAGGACTCGATTTTTTGTATTATTTATCTTCGTAAATACAAAATTTAAGGGATTGCTCTGTGTCTGTCTCATTGGGAAACTCCTGTGTCGAGACAGACGCAGGAACACAAATGGTATAATAAGATGGAACAGTATTAGTGATAAATATTCAAAAAAATTAAAAAGATTTTAACAAGAAATATAGCAAGTTACATCCTATAAAAGCTAATAAAATTTTAAAAAAGTAAGAAGAACGGAGAAATAAAATATAAAATAAAATGAAAAAAGGAACAAAGTTATTAAATGAAGGTTACATTTTAAGATACTGTTTAGGTGTTTAGAAATTAGGTTGCATATTAATGTTTTGGATGTTTTATAATACAGTTAATGGCATATACATAAAATACAAGACACGTCATATTCATACAAATCTTACGAAAAATGAAGCACCACTATTGTTCCACCACTAAATGTTTCACCCGCGGATGAAAAGGATAGCCATTCAAAGAATATGTGTGTGCGGAAGAGATAGCTATATGAAGCGTGTTTCGAATGTATGTCTCGTTGACCTGGTTTAGTGCAACCAGGCGCGTTGTCTCAGTAACGTATCTACATTATTTAATTCTAAGGTTAATGGAAAAAAAATAAAAATAGGAGTGTATATGCCTAGAGATAAAGATAGGTTTAAATTTGAAATATGCACTTTCAGGAAGGTGTTTTACAGTAGTTAGCAATAGTGGGACGACCTATTTTAATAATCTAAAGTTTTATTTCATGATTGATTGCATATAAAACATTGCTCGGCTCAACTTTGTATTATCTTATGCATAATATTTTACCAATCATTTCCCGAATTCTGGAAGTTTAGTTTTTTAACTCATACTAAAAAATATAGACCTATCTGTATTAAAAAATAATTTATTATTATTTTAATTTTAAGTTAATAAGTGTGTCTATCTGATGGGACCTGCCAGGTAAGGATGTTCCTGTGTATTTTCTTATTTAAACTAGGAATTAATATCTAATAATAGAAAATAAGATCTGTACAGCGCCTTTGAGGTGATTTTTCACAAAAACGCCGCTATGCAAATCATCCAAATATTTTTGTTATTATTATTAACCATCCCAAAAATATTAGAATGTGTTGTACTTGATAACGTTGCAAAATCAATTGTCAATTCGTATTTACTGGAAATAACCTACGAATGCCCCCAAGGGACAACACGCCCACCAAATCTGTCTCCAGTTTCAGAGGACGTCATTTTGAAACCGTAACTACCCAATTGTATTTTTTTTCAATTTTTATTTCTTAAACCACAGCAAAAAAAAAATATTTCGAAAGAATGCTGAATACTAAGGGTTCTCGTGTCAGTCCTAGCAGAGAAGGCTGAAGGGTGCATGAGGCACCGCGAAGAAACGTTGCTCTCTGCAGCTGAAACATGACCTTTTCCAGGGCAACCACAATCAATAGCATTTATCTCCCTATTTTAATTAGTAAGGTATGACGTTGTGCTAGAAAGATAAAGTATTCGAGTTCGAAGAACTGATCAATACGCTCGGAAATTTGAATATAAACTAAGAGGTTTGTTACAATCCCTCTTTTAAATTCCTTTAATCAATCTTTATAGTGTGTGAGGGATTGTTGTATTATCCTTATTAATGATGATCTGAATATTAATATTATTAATCCCATGTACCCACAAGTTAATGAGTACACAAAAAAGCTAACTTAAGAAGGCTTCGTCCCGGCCATCACAACCCCTAGTCGGGAATAAGATCCGTCTGTAAATTGACCATGGTTTTTACAAATGTCAGTTAACACCAGATTCCTTATCTACCGATATACTGTCACAGACTACTACGCCACAATCACACCTCTTTCTCAAAAAATAATAAAGAATCACCATAAAATATCTTATGACTAGAGATGGTCGATATCTTGAAATGGTTATAGCTATCTTCAGTTAGTTCATCTCTTAAATTATTTGGTGAATAACTGTTTTTTTAGATCTTTTAAATAAATACATATCCTAAGACCAGTAAGACAGGCCTTCCTCTCCCCCTTCCCCATCTCCTTACCACTCTCTTCTTCAGCCTAATAACATTTCACAAATTGGGGATGCCATGGTCCCACAAACTGCAAGTAGTTGGGCCTCTTGTGTGGTAGGTAATTATCAGATAATATTTATTTATTTATTATTATTATTACCATGTAAATATTTTTTTTTATAATTTTTTACTTATAAGCTTAAAAAAAAAGTTTGAATCAAAATTTTTACTCAACATCATAATATATTTACTACATTTTTACACGTTTTTTTTACGACGCGTTATCGTCATTTTTAAAACGCAAACACGAATCAATAGTAAATATGTTTAAACTATTCTATTTTTAGTTTAAACACGTAATTTCTTATCACTTTGTTACACTTCATGTAATTTTTCATGTGTAAATATTGGACAACAGAAAAAAGTAACGACATTTTACTTGTTACAGTAGGCGTCGCTTAATATGATCAGTGTGATCACTGGTCACGTTTATTCCAACTTTGACTAGATAAAGCGATAACAATCGAATTTGTACGTATCTGTGCCTCATCTGAATGCGATTTTTACGAAAATAAATTTGTCTTTTGAATGAAACGAAACATTGTTTTTTTCGCCCAAAAAACATTGTTTTTTCATTTCAAACCTTGTTATCATACACGTGCTCAGTACAAGAGAGATAAATGAATTGCGCCTAATTAATTGTAACGAAACAAAAAAATAAGAATAACATGCATGTCATATAAGCGAGGTCATTTAAGCAATAAGTATAATAAATTGTGGTCCCGCACCCTCGACAGATAAGAGTACATCCGGGAGATAGTGTTAAAAATATGATAATTATTCAGGAGGATTTGGGTTCAGTTCCCAGTGCCGCTAAAAATACTTTTTTGCATAGATTCTTCATTCAATATGCGGGCGCCGATCTGCGTATTGTGATTTTTGATAAACTTTATAAAAATAGCCCCACAGCTGTACTAAGATGTCTCGATATTTTCCTGATGTAAACTCCTTTTCCATACACAATCAAAAATCAAACGCTTCTGATGAAGATTACATAGTACGAATAATAAATAATGGTCAGTAAAACATTTTTGTTGAGTACTAATTATATGCTTTATGTTTAAAAAAAGATGAATATAAAGCGGAAAATTCTATAAACCAGTTAACACATTAACCGGAAACTACTGTGCATAATTTTCAATTGTCCCATAAGCCAGCAGCAAGTCCCGGTGAAGTTGTACACCAACTACTGTGCGGCCACATAATAAAAACATCGAAGCAAAATTATAAATTATATTCGTGGTAATATTATTGTTCCGTGGGGCAGCGAGTGTCGCCGATGGGATAGTAAAAGTGACGAGCACTATCCAATTGAGTTAGCCCCCCAATATTCTATGTATTGTGTCGAGAATGAAGGTCGACACCGAACATCGGAGGGGTTGGTTAATTGTATACATCGCGGGGTGGTTATTCTCACCCCATTTTTGAAATAAACTACCAGGAGCGCATGCGCTAGTAAGAAGTAAAATGGATCCCCGTCACAATACATTTCCGCGGTTTTACCACTGCCATCGGTCTGACATTTTTCTCAGCAAATAGTGGGCCAGTTATTTAAAAACGTTCAGCCTTGTCGGTCGCGGTTTCAACGCGATCATGTTAGAAACTTTCAGTGGGCTGTGTTATTCTGTTAAGTTGAAATGAATTGAGGTTATGTGAAGTCTCGACAAATGATATTCAGTAAAGGTGTGTATACGTTTTGATTCTGATCACAGGTGCGCGATATTTTATTCAGTGATTTGATCAGGGAAATGTGAGTGCTTCCGTAATTGCCTCGGTTGATCAGCTGTTTTTGAATTTATTTACCTTTCGAGTAAATGGTTAACGTTATTAGCAATCTGTTTATGAAGTGAAGGAATGAAGGAGGAATATCTAAGGTAATAACGAATAATATGTTACCTTTCAGAACAGTGTTATGTTTATTGAAGAATTAGTAAAAATAACAAGTAGGAATAAAACATGTTGATCGGAATAGTGTTAAATTATGCGTAACAGTATTTTAAATCAACGCAATCTCTGCGCGACAATCATAAATAAATATACTTGTACGTTAGGTTTATGCAACTTACAACTGTGTAACCTTATTTGTTTATATTGTGTACCAATAGTATAAGAATGTTGTGGATTTTATGAAAATTAGATAATATATTATATCCGATACCCAAAAAAATAAATGACCGCCGATTCTGATACTTCTGAGTTTCAAAAATCATTACCAATTACTTATATTTTTTATGACAGTCCTGTAAAGTAATGTAATCAAACTAATATCCAGTTTACCAAAGTTTTTTTCGGAACCGATTACTATAAATAGTTTGCCACACAACTTTTGATGCTCGCATCATCATCGGGCATCAAATTATTATAGGTTAACATATCTTGTGAAATATATTCTCGTAACAATTCCAATGGGTAATACTACGAAAGTAAATTATGTTGGCCGACTGCTAATAACAAACACTTTACTTATACGTTGTAACACAGAGTCAACAGTTTGTTGTGTACTTTTGTAGAACCTACCTGCGAACTTGGTATAGATCGCTCAGCTTCTGAGATATCCTGGCTTTAGTGGAGTCCCGTACCTGAGCTGGTCCCAAAACTCTCCAAGTCTCATAGGCTATGTCAAAGGGGTCCTTGAAATAAACTAAGTAACATAATGAGGCTCATAGTCGAACGGCTCAAATAATGCTCTTTTAAACGTATGGATTGTATGTAGGAATGTAGGTAAGAACAAAAACCAACATTCTTAAAAACCTGTTCAAGATCTTCATGACACATTATATTGAAAACATATTCATACGTAATTATGTCTGTTAGTAAGAACAACAGTTTTTTATGATTTTTTATTTAATTCATCACGAAATTATTTTTTACGAAAGATGTTTTTAATAAATGTATAATTCTAATTCTTTGCGCCGTTTTTGTGCCATAAATAACCCCAAGGCCGTTTTGCAAATAGTCTTATGACTGAGACTGGTAACATTTCAACTAAATATTATATAACATCTATGTCCGCAATGAACGCTATCGGGTAAAAACCTTATAATTATTTTTAAAATTTACCAGCCTGAAGATAATTGTTGAAAGGTGATCCCGGTTCGGTCAAAAATAAATAAGTAGAAATAAGTTGCAAAAGTTTTTAACCGTAAATTCATAAATGGAATTCCACCACGATCAATTTCAAAAATATAAAAATAAAAAATAAATATTATTAAAATTGGAATTACCTTTAAAGAATTAATGCTTATTTATTCTAAAATTAAGGTTTTAGTCTCGGTCATGACCATTGTTCTTTTTAGTTTAAGACTTTTTTCTGTTTCATATTTGTGTTTTAGATCATTAATATTATTTAAACATTTACTTATTATTATTATTCTTTGACCTGGTTTGGAACCGAAGGATTCCCGCATCCGTGCGTGGATTTTTGAGGGAGACGTCGATTCAGACGGTTGCTGACGGTTTCACTTCTTCCTCACATTCTATAAATTCTGGCGTCCCACAGGGATCGGTTTTGTCTCTGACTTTGTTTTTGTTGCACATAAATGACCTTTTGTCGTATGCACTAATTCATTGTTACGCGGATGACAGTACAGTTAACAATAGCTTTTGTTCAACAAGTCCCCAAAGGCCTCGGAAACTTCAACGGCTCAAAGGGCTTTGAAGTAGAGAATGAGAGTTTCCTCTTGGGATATGAACAACCTCGCCGACTTTTGTTGTTTAATCGTGTCTGATAAAAGGGATCTTAATGACAATCTAGTCTCCTTCAACGGATCAATCTTCCCAACAAACCTTCGATACCGAAACGACCAGCACACAATGACTCACTAAATTACAACTTCTCTTTATTGCTCATAAAACAAGGATGCATATATAACAAAGAAGGTAATTTGGAAGATGAAGATAAACGACATTTTGATTTAATTTCGATATGAATTTCTAAAATTGGAAAATATTTAAGAAATTGAAATTAAATGTTGAATTGAAGGTTTGTTAAGGTTTAATTTAAACATGAAAAAACGAACTTTAAACATTGTAATGATAGAAAAAAAACACCTTTATAGGCGAAGACGTATCGGCGAATCCGATGTCGGTATCAGTATTGGTATCGTTACATCCCTAAAAAAATATGTATCAATTTTTAAAAAACAGTTTTTAGTTAAAAGCTCTGCGATGTAATTATTTTTACGCGTGACAGCTGTTTCGCCTTCTGAGGGCATTATCAAACAGTTTGATAATGCCCTCAGAAGGCGAAACAGCTGTCACGCGTAAAAATAATTACATCGCAGAGCTTTTAACTAAAAACTGTTTTTTAAAAATTAAAATAATAATAATTATTGTTTAAATAAAAGTAAAAAACCTAAAAATTAAAATGGAGTTCTACAAAATAAACTTTAAAACCATAAATAAATATGTATCATTTTCGTAGAAAAAATAACTTTGTATAAGACCACGGATATTATTTTATTTTTTTATAAGGGACCAGTTTCGCTTAGCCTAAGCATCATTAGGGTACAAAGTTAAACTAAACAAAAAATACAAACTGTACGGTTGTATACCGGTATACGAGTGCATACAGAGGGAGAACAAAATATAAAATAAAATAACAGAACAATGAGAACAATAGAATAACAATTAAATTATAACAAAGGAACAGAGAGAAAGACACAGATAATATGAATTGAAAGAGAGAATATAAGTTACATGGTATGTATAACTAATACCCATACTTATAACCTTGAAGTAACAATATATGGAGGGATAGCTAATTTGTTTTACCCAACCCATCCGAAATTGTAATAAATCACTTTTTCCGAGTTTTTACATCGTACACCATGAGAGAGAAAGAGACAACAAATTTCTTGGACGGCTTCTATTAACTGTCGTAATGATCTTAAGCTGGTTATTTTCGCTGGTTAACGACGAGACTCCGCCCATATTTTTTATTATGCCACTAAACTTGACACAACTAAACGGTTTTTTAGGTTAGATGCTATATTTTTGTTGATAAAAATACTGTGAAAAAGTGGCTATACGAATACACAAAAACATTATGTCGATATGTGATATGAATGTATGTTTAAATACCGTAGCCTTAGTCTTAGCCACGCCCATTTGCGCCGAGTCATGTTAAAATCATCAAAAACAAGTCCAAAACTGACTTCACTGGCTTTGGCTTGGGCTACCTCTTGTATACTCTAAGCTTATAACAATGGCTTTCGACACCTTAAAATTTTGCAGTGAATCTCGTGAGAGTTTTTTTTTGTCAAACGAGCTCTTCGGGAACTAGCGAAACGTGCGTTATGTGTTAGTTACATATTAGTATTTCAGTCTTTTAGTGTATTTTTTGTGGAAAATCGTGGATATCGGAATAAAAGTCATAGCACGTCACTTGTGCATATATTCTGAGACAAAATTACATTATCGTCGCCGGTAGGGCTAAAGGGCTAAAGCGCCATTTTGGGTAGTTTACACCACAGCACTTTATTTTTATTATTATTTTACAATAAAATTCATACGTGTTCATTCAGTACTCGGTTGGATTTTGAAAACAAAAGTTAACTCAATACTCTCACTGAGTTACCTGCAGCGACAAAAAGCTAAAAAAAAGTCCCAAACTTGTGCCGCTTTAGCCAAGCCTTCTCCAAAACTGTAAATATATTTTAGATGGCTTAAATGCCACTAAAGTCTTCAGAATCAAATGGGAGTCAGAGCATTCGATGCAGAAAAAAACCGATCCAAACCTCACATTTAACTCATTTTTTAACGAAGTGTCGCTTAAGCCCATTTGCCTTACCAGCGTATATGCGATATGTCGTTATGTAGGAGTTTTCCCAGTGACTCATGGAGAGCTAATTCATGGGTTGTATGGAAACATTTCTTATAATTATTTCCATCGTATCGTGACAAGTTGCGAAACGACATTTTCCACTCATGAATAATTTATTTACATATTATTATGATATGTATTTATGAATTACCGCGCCTGTACTAATCGTATAATGATAAAATAATACTATCTAAGTCAAGAAGAAATCTAGTCGCCATCAATAAAGAAATCCCGAATGAGACAAAATCAAAGTAGCCCTCTCCTATCCAAGGTTAGCTATCATCGAGGCAATCTTTATCCTGCAGACTGCAGCTCGAAATAATTTAGTGATAATAAAACTGTGTGGGTTTTAATGCTTGTTTCATATTCAATATTTATTTATTTTTAATATTATGAAAGTATTTATTACTGTTTATATGAAGGTATTTATTCTAATACTTCGGACAAATGGCAAATACGATTCGATTCGACCAATCGACGAATAAAAAAATACAATTAACTATTATTATGTGCTTAGTGCGAAAATAATTGTAATATAATTCTTTAACATTACGAAATTAAAGAACACACAAAATATCGTTGCTGAAAAGGCAAAAAAGGCTTTAGCGACACTTGGTCAAAAATTACTTAAATATGCAGTTTTTGTCAGTTCTTTTTTCTGCATCGAATGCTCTGACTCCCATTTGATTCTGAAGACTTTTGGGGTGCTTCAGTCAGCTAAAATATTAGTACCATTTGGGAGAAGGCTTGACTCAAGCGACACAAGTTTGGGACTTTTTTAGCTTTTCGTCGCTTCAGGTAACTCAGTGAGAGCATTGCGTTACCTGAGTTAACTTTTTTTTTTAGTCAACATTCAACCAGGTACTGAAGACTTATGAATTGTAAAAAAAAAACTTTAAAGTGCTCTTGTGTAAACTATCCAAAATGGCGCTTCAGTCCTTTTGCCTTTCTTGCGATAATATTATGGAAACATAGCACTCCAAAAACTGGGGGTTTGCCCTAGATTCACATTTGAATAAATTCTGATGAATCTGAAACCAAAATATCTAATGTTTTCCAAAAAACGATTAAAAAAATTCAAAATAATTTTTAGCAATAAAATAAGCGGCAAGGGGCAGATTTATTTTAGAATTAATCAAGTAATGTGTGCCTAGACAGAGCTTAGTGGCCTTATCTACCTACTTGTGCGGAGAAATGGAGTGATGGTTAGTTAGTGTTGTATAATTTTTGGAATTATTAAATAGGTACCTACCCACTGCATAATTAAACACCATCGATTCTATTTTCCACGTGAAATGGTGCAATGCAGACTTTTGGTTGCCTAGTTAGATTTACGTGTACTAATGAAAAGTGTAATTTAATGAACACTTGCATCTTATGCCACCTGTATTTACCATTTGATATGTTTTTTTACAGGTAGGTATTAAATTATGTTAATTAGCCATCACCCGTCTCATTGTCAGAGAGATAGATTAATAATGTTGTAAGTGCATGTCATTGGTCGTGAACTGCTCTGCTTGGAAAGAGGAAGTAGAAACAAATCCAGAAGTTTTAAAATATGACGATACAAACGCATTGATATACGTAATCGGCATTTGCAAAGTGAATATCAGTGTATAATGATGTTACGAAGCTCTGGTGTTTAGGACAGTGCAATTCTGCTCAAATGATTAGATTAATGAAATTCCAAAGTTTCAATCCATTTGTTCTATTCTTAGGTCTTCGCCCATATTTTTTTGGGAACTCCCCTTCCTGATTTATTTCTAGGATAATGTGCCCTCTTAAGCAGATTTAGTCGACGTGAACTGTTTGTTTGTTGGCGGCTCAGAGCAATAATATACGAGAGAGAGCGCTGTTGTACTCAGTTTTGATGAGATTTGCCGGACTCGGCTAGACCTGGCGTGGCTAGGACTAGGGCTTGAGTATTTATACATCAATTCATAGCACATGTCGACATAATGTTTTTGTTTATTCGTATAACCACTTTTTCACAGTATTGTTATAAACAAAAATATATCATGTAACCTAAAAAACCGTTGACTTATGTCCATTTATGTCGCATATGAAAACGTGTGGGCGGAGTCAACGGAGACGCGGGACACGAAGAACATCCTTTCAGTACTTTAAAGCGGTGTGATAATTTGGTAAAAAATGCTGTCACTTTCTCATGGTGTACGACGTAAAAACACGGAGAAAGCGATTTTTCCCAAATTTGTATAGGTTGGGTAAAAAGAATTAACTCTCTCTCCATATATTGTTACTGCAAGGTTGGCGGTCTGCTGTCGTGCTTGGTAATGTTGAACAAATAGTTAATATTGTCGATAACACTTAATAGATGTATTTGTGCTAGGGGCCCTTACATAATTTCTCATAAACTTCTTTGAAACTTGTAGCACCTTGCGCACGCGAGGTGAAATATCACAAAACTGCGCTACAGAAATAATATTTGGATAATTTGTATAGCGCCGTTTTGTGAAAAATCACCTCAAGGGCTCAATCAATATAATATTAATAATACCTAGTACCTATGTATTGTATGATTGACATGTCTCATTATGTATTCAGATATGAAACACGATTGTAACATTGATTTTTATTACAGGATGTATTTGATTCATTTAGGCTTCCAACCAAACATAACTGCTCGTATTTCGTAATCCAATTGTTTTATTTGATCACCAGATACTGTTATTGGAAATACCTAGTCTGTAAATTCGAACATGGTTATTCATTATAAATTCAAAACGCCGCAGGGAAAACGATATAATCTTTTGATAGAGGCTTTACGACGAAGAGGGAAAATAAATTCAATCGTTATATTATATCGTCGCTGTAAAGGCAAAAAGGCTGAAGCGACACTTTGGTCGAAAATGAGTTAAATGTGCAGTTTTTTTTGCATCGAATGCTCTGACTCTCGTTTGATTCTGAGGACTTTTGTTGCGCTTCAGCTATCTAAAATATATTTACCTTTTGGGAGAAGGCTTGACTCAAGCGACACAAGTTTGGGACTTTTTAAAGCTTTTTGTCGCTTCAGTGAGAGCATTGAGTTAACTTTTTTTTTCAAAATCCAACCAGGTACTACAGGTAAGACTTATGATTTTTATTGTAAAACAAAAAAAAACTTAAAATGCTCTGGTTTAAACTACCCAAAATGAATTGATGGTTGTCAAAACACCCTATATCCAATTTAAAAAGTCGTGGGAAATCATTAAAAACATTCCCATTTCAATATAATTTATATAGTGCTTAGTATTTTATCAACAGTTATTAGGTCTTTATTTTACTAAAAATTTTAAGCCCTTTTTTTATACTACCGGTTTTCTAAAATTAATTAATGAAAATATGGATATTAATATACAAATGTAGGGTGTTTTTACTCTAAATGAAAGATGGATATTTAAAAATTAGTTTGAAAACGTACCAAAGTAATCAGTCAAATACATCGTTAAAAAAAAACAATCGTCTGTAAGTGAAGTATTGTCAGTTGTTCAATCAATTATTTCATTCCAAAAAGTGTTTTTTTCATCTTCAGGAACATATGCCACGCACTTCTTGAGGTCTTACATTTTTACTAATTGGTCTCATTCTATCAGTATAAGTAATTATTTGTTAAGTGGGAAATGGAACGTTATGAGTTTTATTTATTTTTAGCCAGGAACCATATTTTATAAAACCATCAATGAAATCCAAACCTTTTACATCAGATTTTTCAGAACTCTTGTAAACAAAATGATGAAATCGGTTTTTTTCACTTCTAGGAGCTGTTCGGTTTTCTGTTTGTTTCTAAGGAAATATTATTTTTGTAATAGACGGTCCACCATTTTTTTAATAGAGTTTTTTGGATTCGTTAACACAATGTATAGCATAGAAATCGGACTCAGTACTTGAACCTCCAACTTATCAAATCCATTAATTCACGAACTGTGAACAATCGATCCCTTCTGCGAAGAGCTCTTTTGATAACCTAGAATGCCCTGTCACATGGTCAAAACGAATGGCCTTGAATGGAAAACATGTGCTGAACTCTTCCAAATCGTCCATTATCAACTAAACCAGTCATTATAATAGCCATTCTGATAAAAGTATGGTTTTAGTTTTGTCCTCCGCAGTTGTCAGAAAACAGCATAAATTTAAATTTATGCATCAACGTATTAATTGATGTACTCTGAAATGAAAGTGCACACTTCGTTAGGACCTTGAAGTCACAATATATGGAGGGAGAGCTAATTATTTTTACCCAACCTACACAAACTTGCGATAAATCACTTTCTCCGGGTTTTTACGTGATGAGAGAGTGAAAGAGACAACAAATTTCATAGGCTGTTTCTATATACTGTCGTAATGATCTTAAGCTCCTGGTTCACCGCGGGACTCCACCCACATTTTTTATTATGCCACTAAACTTGACACAACTAAACGGTTTTTTAGGTTATATGCTATATTTTTATTGATAAAATACTGTGAAAAAGTGACTATACGAATAAACAAAAACATTATGTCGATATGTGATATGAATGGATGTATAAATACCGTAGTCTTAGTCTTAGCCACTCCCAGGTGCGCCGAGTCAGGTTAAAACCATCAAAAACAAGTCAAAAACTGACTTCACTGCCTTGGATAGATACTACTCTATGTACTCTAAGGTAAGGACCTTTCTTAGCAGTGCCCTCGTGGTATAGAAAAATAACATTCTTCCCAGTTTTCATGTTGGAAACACAGAAAACTGAAACACCCAGCTGTCGAAAATAAAATAATTCTTGTAGGTACTGGAATTTTGTGCAGGGGTATATTCTCCATGTAATTGAAACAGAAAGAAAATTCGCCGTTTTCAGATTTTTCCCCGACTTCCGTCAATTGAATAAAATTTGTGTGCCCTTTTCGTGTGGATACATTTTTTTGCAGTAGCCACCCTTTTTGCAACTTCGTTTAGCTTTGTTGACTTAATTTTCAGATCTAGCTCTTCGCAAGTACAACTGGTGTCTACTTGAATTACTCTTGGTTTATTTTTGTTAAAATGATAATGCGCTCTAAAATAGTCATTTTTTCCTCAGGAGTAAAAGCATTGACGCTAAAGTGTTTTCTTCTTGTCTTCGAGAGTTATTCCCTGTGAGAGGAGATTTCGAAGACTTGTCACTATATTGTTGCAGAGATCAAAATGAATCACATTGAGTGCATTAACCCCCAATTTGCAGGAAATAGGGTTTTTAGCACATTTTTCATGATTTTTTTTTCAAGGGCTTGTTATTTTGAGGCGTTTTTAGAAGCAATGTGTGTGGTCTCAAGATTCAAATGGCGCTTTAGCCTTTTTACCTTTCTGGCGACGATATATACCTACCTCAGTAAATTTCCAAATACCCAATTAATCTCGAATGAAAAATGTTACCACATTCTTTACTTATCAAATAATGTAGAAATAATTCGTTCACTTCCTTATCGAAAACTGGATCTAGGTATTTATTTAATTTTTTATTTATTAAC